>APFE030424797.1:3994-75852 GCA_000404065.3 Pinus taeda
AAGGAGGATAATATGACTATTGATGGAGCCATATTAACTGCAAATAGTCATGGTGACAAATTTCAGTGTAACAGCAGCAGTAGTGCCTTGACCTCAAATCATGGTCCCAATGAGGGAGAAAGGAGATCAAGACCTGTTGGTAGCCTTTTTGGGTCTTTCTCTATTACTACAGCAAACTATTTAAGCAACTTGAAGCAAGAACAACGAATTTTACCATAAAACACAACTTATTTTACCAAAGCAGGATTTAACCTAAACAACAGAAATTAGCTTATGAATGCAAGAAAAAAATAAATAAATACACAAAGGAGTACTGGGTAGCTTGGGTTGGACCCTAACCTAAGAGCTTCAACCCTCTAGAAAAGATCAGTGTTGGTTCAAAGCTGGATTCATCTTCATTGATCAAAAAATAATAGTTACATCACAAAATTGTCTGCAAAAAGAGCTCGAAAATGAGCTGAGTACAAGACTGCACAAAAGTGCGAACATAGACTATCAAATGGATAACCTATTGAGGCTTGGAGCCTTCTTATTTATACAAGTGGGGACTCCCAACAATCCTCCTAAACTTAAGGAACTCGACTGCCTAAACTGAAGAAAACAACAGCTCTACTAGACTTGCTCGGTTGCCCCTTTGGATCATCATTGTGGGCCTTTGTACTCCGAGATGCTGGTGGAAAACTCGAGGAAGGGGCCACTGATGCAATTGACACCCCTCCTATAAGTCCTCAGCCCTGTTTCCTCGAGTTTGGCTACCATTCTGCTCATAAATGTCTGGTCCTTGTCCACAAATGTCCAAAAATCTGCAATAAACACTCATTAGACTATGTGGCAAAGTGACTATCCCCATTCACTCTTGTGACATAAATATATTCGAAAACATGCACAAAAATATTGAGAATGGCAGATTAAATGAGAATAATAGGCATAATGAGGCCATATAGTTACCCATTTCTGGGGCTCATCACACAATCAAATAATTCAACATGTGCTTAGGGGGAGCATGATCAATGTTCATAATCAGTTGTTTAGATATGAAAGTCTTCATTTTGGTTAGCCCTTTACCCTTGATACCAAAGGGGGGATTATATTAGTTTTCCCTTTGCCCTTGATTTCAATGGGGGAGAGAGTTTTGGTGTTGCTTGTTATCTCTAACAATTTCTACAACTTGCAGTAATCAACACCAACATGGTTGTCATCAAGTCCAAAAGGGGAGATTGTTGGCATTATGACACATGTGTTGTACTTGATGTAAACCCACTTATAGAAGAACAACTCACTTGTATATGGTATCTAAATGAATCTACGTAACTAGATGAATCTATAGGAGAGATATAAAATGTGACAGAATGCATGGAAGTTGTGTTTACAGATGTGACAAAATGTAGGGCAGTTCAAAGGAATCATTTCAAAAGTAATATGGTAAATTATAGTGTAACAAGTCTATTTAGAGGTAACAGGGAATTGGTACAGAAGAACAGGAAGACGGAACTAAGGTCTACTGATTAGAATAAAGAAGCAAAGGAAAAGGTTGATGAAAAGCAGTTTAAGAAGTATACGCAAGTCCACTTAGTCAAAACAACGTATACACGCAAGTTAACAGAATAAAAGGAGCATATACGTATACACACACTTTCACATGAGGAAAAGATCATACATGTTGGAAAACCAAGGTTTTGGTCCAAGGTATTTAGTCCAAAGTATTTTGGTCCAAGGTGTTGATCCAAGGTATTTGATCCGTGGTATTGACCCTAGGTATTTGGTCTGAGGTATTTGGTCCATGGTATTGACCCTAGGTATTTGGTCCAAGGTATTGGTCCAAGGTATTGGTCCTAAGTTGTTTTGGTCCAAAGTATTCACAAAGGATCTAAGTATATAAGAAGGAGAATATCAAGGGCTAAGTACCAATGTAATGAATATCTTATGAAGGGTTGTGTGCAAGTGTATTGGTTTCTAAGGAATACTTCTATCTGAAGTATATTTTATGTTGTAGGGGCTATGTTTGTGATTTGATCTGAAATACTTTCTGAACCTTGAATTCAATAATGGATCAAGATCATGAGACCTGAAATGAATTATTATTGAGTGATCTGATATGGGGCTAGGTCTGATTATGTACACCTAGTCTATTCTTTAAATATCGTTATCTAGGTTTGTCTTAAGTCCGGAGGTGCAACAAAGTTATGAAGTAAGTATTTGCAGATTTGTACGTTGGTTTGCTTTGGTGAAGGTGTGTATACATGTTGGTTCGACTCCTCCAAGTAGCATATGCAAAATAAAATCTTGATGTTCAAGGATGACTGATCTATCATATCAGTGCTATTGTTTTAATGTTGTCTATCAATGAAGTCTTGTTAGATCTGGATGTAAAATTGAATGATTAAGGAGTTTGATATTTGATTGATTGATTGCATAAGTGAGAAGAAGTGATCTATGTTACTCCCTGTGTAAATCTCTGTAAGTTGATAGCAGATGTTCAGTATATTGTTGGTTGGTATAGACTTGATTCAAAAGTTTATGTTTGCAGTAGCTTTGGAGATATATGCTAGTTTGATTAATGGAAGAAGCATATACATGTAGTTTGGGGTTAGCCAAGTAGCATATACAGTATGATGCATGGTTTCTGAGCTTACAGTTGGTTATGAATGATGATGCAGGTTTTTGGGTTTAGCACAGTGTTCTGGTGTCAGTGATCTGAAATTTCATATTAACTGACTGTTGGTTAGTGCAGTTTAATTTTAAAAGTTGTTGATGGGTCCAATATGAAAATTGCATGAAACGTGGCCTTCAAATTGTGTTGTTGTGTTCCAGGAGTATCCAGTCCAAAAATTTATGAAATGTGGTCCCTAGAGGAAGACAGAAGGTTGTAGCTTTTTGTAGGCTGGCACCTACGTACTGGTAAACATATCATCCAGTACAAGAGCTAGGGGGTTGGAGCACCCTTCCAATAGCAATTGGAAAACGAGTGAAGGTTGGAGCCTTCTGTAGGCTGGCGCCTACATACTAGTAAATGGATCGGCTAGTACGAGTGCGAGGGCGTTGGAGCTCCCTTCTAGTAGTAGCTAGAAAACGAGTGAAGGTTGGAGACCTCTATAGGTAGGTGCCTACATACTAGTAAACTAATCGGCTAGTACAAGAGCTAGGGGGTTGTCACTCCCTTCCAGTAGAAGTTGGAGAATGAGAGAAGGTTGTAGCCTTCTACAGGTGGGTGCTTGTGTACTGGTATGAGTCTGCACTAGTACAAGATTGTAAACATGTTTTTCTTATATTTAAAGAAGACAACAACATGTGATTTTTGTCTCACATTGGGTTTCCACCTTAAATCTCGGTGTTCATGTGTGTTTCTTATGTGTGATGGTTTTTTCTATTATTACTACACATGGTTACTATTTATATGGTTAATGAAGTATTGATGCACTAATTAAAGATCAACATATGATTAATTAACTAAATCATAAGTTTGTTGGATATACGCGAGTTTCCTTAAATATAGTTGTGTGTACACACAAGTTACCTTCATTGAAGTAGCGTATATAAATCAGAGTATGAAAAGAAAAATTTGTTGATCTGACTGATACTGATTTCCCCCCGTCTCAGTATTATTTCCAACATTGTTATGAAACCAGCTCACAAAAAGATAGAAAAGATAGATCAATGCCTTAGAATTCAGCCTCTTCAAGTGGGAAACCTCCTTTACATTACACAAATGAAAAATTCTTGGATGATACAAATGACAAAACCTCCTTCCTATATATAGGAGTTTAAGGGGTCACAATATAACCAAGCCGTCCTAACAATAATAATATAAAGGCACAAAAATAACAATAGTGGGATTCTATGGGGCACAATAATAACAATAAGGGATACAATGACAATAGTAATGGGGGAATCACTAGTATTATAGGGACCTAACATGCCCCTATCCTTAAAAAAGGTGTTGTCCTCAATGCTTGAGTAGTTTTGGATGCTTCTGTATAAAATTCTCATCCTCCCATGTGGAATCTTCAATGGGTAAGTTCTTCCACTTGATAAGATACTCTGAAATTGATCGATTTCATAGTTGTTGAGTTCTTATTTCTTTGACTGCTTCAGGTTCCAATATGATTTTTCCTTCCTCATCAAGTTTTGGCAATATTGTTTGAATTGGAATCTTGTCACCTATAACCTTCTTTAAACATGAAACATTGAAAACTAGGTGCACTCGGGAAGCTGCAGGAAGCTCCAATTCATATGCCATAGTACCTATCTTTTGCAGCACCTTCTATGGACCATAATACTTTGGTGATAATTTATTATCCTTCTTAGCTTTATTGAGGGACATTTTTTTATATGGTAATAGCCATAGGAATACCCAATCACCTACATCAAAACTTCTTTCGCTGCGATGCTGATCTGATTGATGTTTCATTCTATTCTGCGTAAGGTGAGGCTATCCTTTAAGAGTTGCAGAACTTGTTGTTGATGCTTAATGTGATCTTCCACTGCCTGAACCTTAGAATATTCTCTTAAATATGATGTGATGTATGGTGGATGATATCCATAAAGTGCCATAAACATGGTCATTTTTGTTGCAGTATGGAAGGAAGTGTTATACCACCATTCAGCCAGAGGCAACCATTTGACCCATTGTGTATGTTTATCAGATACAAAGAAACGAAGATATCCTTCCAAACATTTGTTTACTATCTCAGATTTCCCACCAGATTGAGCATGATAAGATGAGCTATGAGCTAACTGAGTACCAAGACAAGAAAATAATTCTGTCCAAAAATTTCCAGTGAAAATAGGATCTTTGTCGCTTACAATAATCTTTGGGTTTCCATGTAGCTTTTGAATTGTTTCCATAAATGCAGTAGAAACTGTACTTGCTTTAAATGGATGAGATAATGCACAAAAGTGCTCATACTTGGTAATTCTATCAATGACCACCATGATAACACTCTTTCCTTTGAAATTGGGTAAACCTATGATAAAATCCATTGAAACCTCCTCCCAACGTTGGCTTCGAATCGATAAAGGTTGTAATAGTCTTGGGGTCTTAATTGTTTCAACTTTGTTTTGTTGGCAAACCAAACATTCCACCAAAAACTTTTGAATATCTGATATATGGCCCTCCAAAAGAAATCCTTCTTAACCTTGTGATAGGTTTTTAGAAATCCTGAGTGCCCTACTAAGGGAGAGGTGTGCAATTCCCTAAGAATCTTTTGTTTGAGTTGGGAATTCTTACATGGGTATAACCAATCCTTGTACCATAATGAATCATTTCTCCAGCTAAACGTATCATATGTATTGGGATTTTATTGTATCTTTTGAATGAGTGCCCACACTTCCTCATCATTCTTCCATTCATCCCTTGCTTTGTTTATCCAATCTGGTTGGATAATAGAAATGGTGCAAAGAAATGCTGCCACATCCTCATCCTTTCTTGAGAGTGCATCTTCCACAGCAATTTGCTTCCCTTTTCTGTATATGATTTCAAAGTCATAGCCCAACATCTTTTTGACCCATTTTTGCTTCTCTTCTAAAGATAATCTTTGTTCTAAAAAGTATTTAAGACTATCATGATCTGTTTTTACCTTGAAGTGTCTTCGCATTATGTAGGGTTGTCATTTCTTAAGTGCATGTAGTATTGCCATCATTTCCTTCTCAGCATTTCCTTCTCATATATAGCTTTGTGTAAATACTTTCCTTTGATTGGATGACTTTCGAAAACAATGGGTCTTTCTTCTTGCATTAAAACAGCACAAATTCCATTTCCTGAAGCATCACATTCCACAATAAAGGTTTTTGTGAAGTCCGGTGTAGCTAAGATTGGTGCTTGGCACATTCCCTCATTAAGATGTTCAAAAGCCTTTGTTGCTTCTGGAGTCCATGAGAATGCATCTTTCTTCAATAATGTTGTTAGAGGTGCTACTATTTTCCCAAAATTCTTAACAAACTTGTGATAATACCCTGTCAACCTAAGAAATCCTCATAGATGCTTTATGGATGTGGGGAATTCCCATTCCTTAATGGTTTTACTTTTGCTAGGGTCTACCTTAACACCTTCATGAGATACAATATGACCCAGATATTCCACCTCTTGTACTCCAAAGAAACATTTGATATTTTTGCATATAATTGTTTCTCCTCCAATAGTTTGAGCACCATGTTAGCATGTTGGACATGATCCTTCCAAGTCTTGCTGTATATTAGTATATCATCAAAAAATACTAACACAAATTTTCTAAGGAAGCGTTTGAAAATGGAATTCATCAAACCTTGAAATGTAGAAGGTGCATTGGTAAGGCCAAAAGGCATGACCAAAAATTCATAATGACCCTTATGAGTTCCAAATGTTGTTTTTGGAATGTCTTTAGTCTTCATTTTGATTTGATGATATCCTGAATGAAGATCCAACTTGGTGAAGTAAATTGATCCATGTAATTCATCCAATAGTTCATCAATGCCATGAATGGGAAATTTATCTTTAATAGTGAGCTTGTTGAGCTCCCTATAATCTAGAAACATGTGGTGTGATCCATCCTTCTTGTGAACCAATACTACTGGAGCAGAGAAAGAACTTTGACTAGGTTGAATTATACCGTCCTCTAGCATTTATGCAACCATATGTTCAATTTCACTCTTTTGGACATAGGGATATCTGTAAGGCTTGATGTTTGGAGGAACACTTCTTGGAATCAAATTGATAGCATGATCATGATCATGAATAGGTGGGAGGCCTTTGGGAGTAACAAATACCTTGGAATGATTGTCCAAGACTTTTTGGAGATCTGGAGAAATGGATGATTTTGATGTGGGAACCTCTAGTGAACATAATTGTGCTATTATGTCTCGTTGTTCTTTCTTTAGAAGATTTGTCATTCCATTAGAGCTGATTACCCAACCCAGTTTCCCTACGATACCCCTTAATTCAACTTCCTTTCCTTCTATAGAGAATTTCATAAAAAGTTCTTGAAAATTAAAAGCTATTGTACTCAAGGATTCTAGCCATTAGACTCCTAGTACAACATCAGTACCACCCATTGGAATGGAAAGAGTTGGCCTATTCAATACATATTATCCCATGGATAGCTTGATATTATGGCACTTTCCTGAGCAATTTATGGTTCCTCCACTTGCAACCATCACTTGACACTCTGGTGCTAGATATAGCAAGCAATTCAATTCCTTGGCTATCTTACAATGAATAAATTATGGGTACTTCCCAAATCAATCAACAATATTACCTTTTTCTTCTTGATATTCCCTTCTATCTTGATAGTTTAAGGAGTGGTAATTCCAACCAATGCATTACAAGATATGGTTGGATTCATTTCTTCTTTTTCTAGCATTTATTCCTAGTGTATATCCTCTTCTTTTGATGTTTCTTGTTCCTTTTCTTCCTACTCTTCACAATCTATGTAAAATAATTTCTTCTCGGCACACTTATGACCTTTAGTGTATTTTCTATCACAACTGTAACAAAGTCATTTTGCTCTTTTTTCTTCCAATTGTTGTGGTGTCAACCTTGTAGGTTGTGGAAGGCTAGGGGAAACAACACTTTCATCTTTATAATTGTGAGTGGTAGGATCCCTGGTTGCCATAATTTTTCTTTCCATTTTTCTTGCTAACTTGAATGCCTTCTCCAATGAATCAGGTTCCCAAAGGAGAACCTCATGTTGGATATTATCCTTTAAAGTCCCTATGAACACATTAATCTTAAGCTCCTCTGGAATATATTTTACCCTTATGTTCAATTTTTGGAAGTCCTCAATGTGCTCCATCATTGAACCCTTTTGTTTGAGATTTATCAATTGGCTAAAAAATGTGTTGCTTTTTGTATCCTCATAATGTGCTATCATTTCTTCCGTAAAAATTTCCAAAGTGACAATTTGTTTACGAGAGCAAAGCCATTGATACCATACAAACTGATTTGATTCCAAATATAAAGTTGCAATACGTACCTTTTGTGTGTTTTTCACATTATGGAGATCGGAAAATTGCTCCATCTGTAGTATCCATGTTCTGGGATACTTGCCATCAAACTTCCTCATATCGATTTTTGGAACATGGTGGGTCTTCAATCCAACAATAAAGTCTATGAAATCATGATTAACATTTGTTTTGTTCTCATCATTTGTTTCCTTTACTACCCTTTCACCATTAGTAACCATTTCTTGTAGCAACTTATTCAAATTTATCTTCAATTCTTCCATCTTAGCATCCATGCCATTCATCTTAGCGTCTATGCCATCCATCTTAGCTTCCATGCCATACATCTTAACTTGCATGCCATTCATATTAGCTTCCACGCCATTCATCTTGGCTTTAGTTACCTTTTGTGAGAGTGAAATTTGTTGTACTTGGTCTTGTAATTTTGATATATCATGTTGCATTTCTTCCCCTTCTTCACGAGTCATGCTAGAGCTTTTACATTGCTTATTAAGTGTTTCCATTTTATTTTTTCACGACATCAATTAATGCTAATAATTCTTCACTATTCCCTTTGAATTCCTTCAAACTAATTTTGCAAACAAATCTTATGCAAAATTTAAAAAAACTACACACTTTTTTTCACTTTGTAAGAGATCGATATTGAATCTGTTGTATCTCTGTAACTATGGATTTCGAATATCTAAAATAGCCTCCTGCAATATCCCTTTGAGTCCTCTTTATAACCCTAAAATTCCAATCAATATTGGATTCTTCAAGGAAGAGTTATGCCAAATCTCTCACGGTGACTTGATTATAGACTAGTTCAGTAGAGTGAACTTGTACGAAGCTCCATGTGTCACTTTTTCCACCTTAGTACCTGAAGCTAATATATAGAAAGCTACAGGCCATCCTCTTTTTGAAATTTCTTATGAAATTTCAATCTTATGCCCAGAACAAAAGTTATGACGATTTCCCCGAGGTCCCCTGTTTGGAATGTAATTCGGGAATCTACAAAAAACCCTAACTTCCTTAGATCATATCTCTGAAAATATAGCGAGACAAGCTATGAAATTCAGACTCAAACTTCAGAACGATTCCAGTTCAAATGAGTTTTTGTTTTAGCATCTGAAACACCGCAGAAACAAAGTTATAGCAAACATGCCACGATGACCTATTTGGAGCAGCGAAACCCTAGAATCAAAACTCTGATACCAAATGTTATGAAACTAGCTCACAAAAAGATAGATCAACGCCTTAGAATTCAG
Organism: Pinus taeda; assembly: GCA_000404065.3. Taxonomy (NCBI): domain Eukaryota; kingdom Viridiplantae; phylum Streptophyta; class Pinopsida; order Pinales; family Pinaceae; genus Pinus; species Pinus taeda. Next base: position 13,177 of record APFE030424797.1, read on the forward strand.
CCTCTTTGAGGGGGAAACCTCCTTTACATTATACAAATGCAATTCTTTGATGATACAAATGACTAAACCTCCATTCTATATATAGGAGTCTAAGGGGTGACAATATAATCAAGCCGACATAACAGTGATAACATAAGGGCACAACAATAACAATAGTGAGTTTCTATGGGGCACAATAATAACAACATGAAGACAATAGGGGCACAATAATAACAATAAGGGCTACAATGACAATAGCAATGGGGGAACCATTAGTATTATAGGGACCTAACACACTAAGATTTTATGTTTGCACTTCTTAAGAAGCACACCTTTTAGAGTGATGCATTGTGGAAACTTAACGAAATATTGGAAGGTTGAAGTGTTTTAATCTTTTTTATATCCCAATGAGATGAGGACCAATCAACAACAAATTTTTTAAACTTATTTATGATGAAATTATGGCGTGATGATTACTATGACAACTTACTAAGAATGATGTAATTCAGAAGCGAGAATTTAGTGATATAAATGAAAGGAGGAAATGTTTATCAATTATCATGTTTTCTTATCAAAGGGAAAATATTAGTACGATATACAATCCATAGACAATTGGGAGTTTGATGTGGAAAATATTTAAAGTGGACGTGGAATATATTAAAGTGCATATAGAATAGAATTCAAGATATTATGAATTTGTTTCGAGGATATGTCCTCTTAAAAATGGGAAAGAAAATGATACATCATTGAAATAATAGTGCTAACAACTAGCATTGTGGAAAAATAAGTATAAGGAGATAAGGGTATTAAAAATTATTAAAAGGAGAAAAAAAGAGGGGTTCTAAGATTGATCTTTAATCTTAATGATACATGTTTAATGAAGTTATCTAAGAAGGAATGACAAGGGAGGAACTTACAAATTTATTATTAATGATAATGAATGGTAGTCACGGTGACCATGACCAACTTGGAATAATGAGATAAATAGAGAACAATATTGGATAGGTACTTAAGGGAATGAGTTGAAGTTTCACAAACAAGCATAATAAATCAACAAGAAGTAGTAAACTGTCCTAGAATATGATGGAATATTTTGTAATAGGCATTGATAATAGTTAATGAAGTTTAATGATCATGATAATTATGAATTTCGTTAGAGTTTTAGGAATTATGGTAACCTATGATTACATAATCCATGAATGTTTACGGGACGAGAATAAATAAGCTAAAAATAGAAATTGGGAAGATTTTGTGAGCAGAAACTGGGAAAATTCCTTAGCATTGACATATTATTTTCATGGTAAGTCCGACATTAATGATAGTTGAGCATGGTGCTAATGTGAATAACAAAAATATGAAATTTTAACATTGGAGTAGCTAATTAAAGTTCATACAGTTCTTAAGGTGCATAACATTAAAGTATGAAGGGAACTGTGAGAATATAATAATGTCTAGGGCTAAATTATGGGGTATATCTCAAGTGTAAATTTCTCTTAAGGATATTGATGAGTGGAAAACAACATGATTGGTAAGGGTCATAGTGATGACCTACAAAATTTAAAAGTTTCAAGATTGGAATTTGTGAACACTTGTAATTGGTGAGAAATGACAAGCGATAAACTAGGAAAATGCTTCAAGGATAACGATTTTTTAACTTATGTAAAAGGAAGTAAAATAGGAAGATTAATGATAAACGTTAAGCATGAAGAATAAGAACATATTTTGTTGGAAATTCTATAATGATACTTCAAGAAGAATATGCACAAATTGACAAAAGAAGTGAGGTCAAGTGGTATTGATATGAGAACTTGATGAGGTAAGTAGGTCTTTTGAGGATGTATAATGATAATTACACAATGATGGATAAATTAATAGGAATCAACAAACCCTCATGCAAGTTGATTAAGCAAGATAACAAACTTAAACAAAGATGACCTAGTGTGTGTGTCATTAGGTAGAATGGTACTAGAATGAATAAGCAAAATATGTATAATGATCATGGAATTTTAACTTGATATTAATGATTTAAATGATTGTACAAATGGTAATATCTTAACAATGAATTTCACTAAAATTTACTTGGGGAAGGAAGAATATTTGACAAGCGATTAAGGCTCAAGATGATGGGGCTCATTTGAAATTTGATGATGTACTTAGATGAGTATACCTACGATGTAAATGGTAAACTTTCTAATAGAAAGAGAAAGTAGTTATCATTGAAAAGTAATTGGTTTCTTGATGAAAACATGACACTAATAGTACTGATAACATAACATAAATCCTAGAGGGACGTTGAATAATCTTAATCCATATTTAGTATTCATTTTTATATAAGTTAATGAAATTAATTCATGATAAGAATGCTTAAAGTGTATTGTTGTTCTATATTTGATAAGTATTGAGATGATTCTCATATTAATGATGTTTAATGATGTGATGGTATGTGGTAAATATATATAGTTCTCATGAGAGGTTAATGATGTATATGTGGTGCTTATTTATTTATTTGTCATGATAATGATGTTGAAGGCTCATGATGGATATGATATGAATAGGGATCATGATGTTATGATATAATGTATATTGACATGTGGTTAATTTATTATGTGATTTAATCATATATATTTGATGCAAATATGTTGATGTTATAACTTATGAGGCTATTTTATGATATGAAGCATGTGGTAATCATATGTAGATTTTACAACATGCATGCAGATTTTACAACATGCAAGAGCATGTCGTTCTTTACTGTTTAGAATGTTCTGATAACAATGATGTTATGTTATCAGGATGAAATGCAATATTGGGCATATGAATTATTTTCTTTGATACTATGATTATAACTGATGCATTATTTACATGTTGAGGTGTGGTTACTGAAAGGAACTCCATAATTTGGCTGAGAGGGCTGGTTTACTTGATGATCTCCTGGGAGCCCATACATGAGAGGGGGAATATGTAACACCATATGGGTTGGGGTTAGATTAAATTAACACTATGTATGTCAGTGGTTCCTTTGTCTTGTATAGGCCTTGAGGGGCTATGGTACCATCTTGAGGAGGCCAAGTGCCTGATATTGGATTGGGATGCCGAAGTCTAGTGGGGGTGTAAGGACTTCAATGTGTGGGGTTGTGCACCTTAGTGAGTGTGGAGGGAGTGGGCCAACCTTGCGAGATGCTTGGAGTCATTGAGTATTGGGACAGGATGTCTACTTTGAAGTAGATGAGGTCTAAGTCTTAGCGCGAGCCTTGGGACCATCCATAGGCTATGGTATAGACCGATGAGGCTTATGCCTAGTTTTGAAAGTGGGAAAAAGGAAAGAGATTCCTTGGGATTTCTCAGGTGTTGTGGAAACTTTTGATGTCTGCTGGTTATACTAGTTTAGTAGAGGGTGTGGGGTAAACGTGGAGTAATAAATAACTAAATAAAACAAAACGTTAAATGATTCAACTTAAATTTGGGATGAAGTTTCTTAAAGATGGGGAGTATGTAATGCCCCTAATAATAATAATAAGTAAATAAATAAATAAAATAATATAACATTTAAATACAAGTAAATAAATAATAAACAATAAAGAAAGATAATAATAGTAAATATAAATAAATTTATAATAGTACATCAATAATGAGAGAATATATAATAATAAATAAATAAAATAGTAAATAATAAAATGGAGTTTTAAATAACTATATATAAAAGCAAACTATAAAAAAGTAGAATAAGTAAAGTTAACAAAAAATAAAAATTAATAAAATAAGAAAGAGTTAAATTAAGAGAAATATTAAATTAAGTAAAACTTCAAATAAAGAAATAAAAGTTGCATTTTGACACATGGAATGTGTGCATGCGGATCCCTTTCCATTTTTTGGTCTATTTAATGGATGGTGAGGAGGATGAGATTCATCCATTCTCTTGGAAGAAAAGTGTTGTGAGACAAAGGATTCCCTAACAGTAGTACATTGATTGAGGGGTTGGGGGTGACCAACTGTAAAAAGATTATGTGTAGCTGAGCCCATGGTCGGGTGGAGAGTTTTCCCCAAAATATTTGTTGTGGTTAGCAGAATTCAAAAAACATTCAACTCCAAAAACATAAGTGAGGAATATTATCACTACAGGTAAGTTGTCTCTGCTCATATTTTTTGAAAATTCTATGTTGAATAGTTAGGTGTTGATTATTAATCATATAAATTGATGTAATTATTTGTATATTTTAAATCAAGGTTGTTATAAATTTCTCCATGCATTCCTGCATACCATTCATCTCCTATACAATTTGACATGTTCCCATTAAAGAAATCTTATGAGAACAAGGATTCTTGATTCATGATCACATTGTCAGTGATTGTCATGAATCATTGTTCAGTTCTATTTGCATGATTTCACCTTGGTTTGACATGTTTTCCATGAGAAAAACAATTACACAAACCTTCTACATTTGCGACACTTAGAATGATGTTAGAGCTATGAATTACTTGCAAAAACACCTTGATACCAAAAATATTGAGTAAGAGCAATGTATCACCAAATTGGAAAAGTTATATTATCAACTTATCAATGCTATATGCAAATGGACAAATAGAGGGATATGATTTCTTGATCCAATGAATATGTGAAATACTTAATATTAACACCTACATTTGGAGCACAAGTATGAGAGATATTTCTTTACAATTATACTCATCAAATATTGTATCAAAGACAATCCACCTTATGCATCTACCAGTATCAACATCACATGCACACTTTCATGCACTTTTGCAAATTAATGGTGATTGTAGTGTCAATGATTCATATAATATAGATACATCTCTCCAACAAATATTAGGAACACCAAACTTTGATGTCATGTCAAGTGTTCCACTGAAACATCTTTAACATAGGCAATCCAATGTTCTTACAACTTGTAGCCAACTAACAATTTAATTCATTGACAATAAAATTTCAACAAGAAAAAAATATGTTAAGTTGTCTAAACATTGCACACTATAAAAAAAAATCTTTCTTCATCATTCAGTGGGTGACATAACAAGCCAAAACGTGTTCCTCCTCCCAATACATCCAATAACCAACCTAGTCGATTGAATTAATTGAAACAAGTAATGCATGCACATGGTGCTTTGTTATCCTAAGAACATAAAAAATATTTGCAATCAATTAAATCACTTGGGGAATATTCACAGTCAATACAAGACACATCTACACATGTTGTATTTGTGATAGATTTCCTTTTGAAAAAGATATGAGTCTTGTGAAAAATAGCACATTGGCAACTTTTCATGCGCTCATATTTATAGCTAGAGACAAAAGAATAAAAGCCAATGAAGAAATTTGAAAATATTGCAATGTAGCAATAATCAATGGAAATTTCCTAAATTTGCATCACCTTTACATATCCGCTGAAATAAAAAAATTGTTATTTATTGCAGAATTAACATCTTTAGAAGAAATATTGGTAGCACCAAGAATGATGCTTGCACAAATACAATAACTTGGCTACAAAAGATCACAAATAGGAATGACATGCATAATCATATGTGTTATTTCTAATTTGAACAAAGTTCAAAGAGCCCTACCTAGAAGTATTGATGATTGCATGGCAATTGCAATAATTCTAAAAAGAAAAATAGAATACAAGAATTCTTATTTGTTTGGAAATGTTCGAACAAAAGAAGTAATAACTACCTTATGCGACTTGTGAATACAAATGTCTACAAAAATGAACAAATAATGTTAAACAATGAATGGAAAGAACATTTTGATCAGCGTAGACAAGATCATGCGACCAATAGTATAAAAGTTGATGGAGCAAATTCACCATGTGTTGACACTATTCTGGAGACAGAATCAGAAACAATTGTGCATGGTTACTTAGAGGCCCACTTAATCAATGATCTTGATACAAAAATATTACTAATTTCACCTTCTGAAGGATACAAGCCATTGGGTATCTTTCAAGATAACTGCTCTGAAGAACTTAACTTCCCAATGCTGCTTTATCGCTATAGTCGACCTGTTGATGTGATCAATCGCTTCTCATATCAAAAGATTACACAATGGGAACTACTGCATAGGTGTAAAGACTTCTCAATGTTAGTGTCAGTGCCTTCACACTGCCATCAGTGATCAAAATTACTCTTTTGCATTCATGTTAGGTGTCTCATTCGATCAACGGTATTCCATTAGGTCATGGATCAACTAATGGTAGTGGTTTCATTTCAGTTTCCCTCATGTCATATACCTGTTGACTTGTTCAAACATCTTTTAGTTCTAAATAATCAGTTCAATTTCATTTTCTACCAGTCCTAGGGTTTAGTGTTAGGGTTTCATTAGACTTTATGGTTTGTCATCATGGTCATTCAGAATGAATAAAAAATGTCAACAGACACATGAGGAGGATGAAAAAGTTCATAAAGACATTATATTTCTTTTAAAAACTGAATAAATCTCTTTAACCTCAAAACTTTGTTTTGAGGTAAAATAGAGCATTTGTAATTAATGGTTTCATTTGATGTAAATTATGTAATTTTATAGTTCCTATATGTAATAATTTTTCACAAGTTGTTCCTGGTCACCTGGTGACAATGCCAGCTCCTGCCACTACAAAAAGTCAAAGAGATTAGTATCAGTTCACCTGCAAAGGTCAGAAAGGCAAATATCAACAAAACAAAGTATTTCAAAAGGCTATCAAAAAATTAGAAAGTGGGTCTTGTTAATGAAAAATTAAAAAGAGAAAGGGTATAAAAAGCTCATCCATAAGTTTCATTTTTCATTGGTGAAGAGCAAAGTGCTAAGTGAAGCCCAAGAAATATGATTTTTCACTATCATCGAGCAAGAAGGAGAAAAAACAGTGAAAATCGGGAAGGTTGCTTGGCGTTGCACATAATTTGCCTAGCGCTGCACATTAAAAGTGCGCTGTGCACCTATTGAGCTCTTGTAGTGTAAATTTACATGTGCGTTGCGCATTAAAATGGCATTGCACACCTGTTGACTGGCACTGCGCACTTGTTGGGGAAGTCAAATCTGCCTCAAATTGCCTCCAAACTTCTTCAAAAACCATTTGATGCTTGTTTCAAGTAAGTACACCATTCCTCCTTGCTAAAAAGGAAATTGTGCTTGGTTGCTTGAGTGTGTTTGGCTTATTTTAGAACAAATCCTAACTAATCGCTAAACTACCTCTCATAAGCTATCAAAGGTCATTTACTGCTCTTTTAATTCATTTATACTTAGTTTCCCAAGTCCCATTCCCTATCTCTCAGTCATCAAAGTTCATTCCCCAAAACCCCACTCTCCTTATCAAACCCTAGCCCTATAACACTATTCTCTCCCCTCTTTCCGCTAAGAACCCCAAACACCTACCCTCTCAAGCATTCACATCCCCATACACCTTACTTACCTTATATTTTAAAATCTCTTCATACTCATCTTGTTCCCACTACAATCCTTCATTTCAGATCAGCTACCACATCACCAAAATCCATGGAGAGAGACAGAGACTATAAGAGGGAGGAGGAAACTTTTAGTGACAGTGCTAGGGAAAGATATGTGCCAAGGAAGCCTCACAAAGGGGGAAAAATCATTCGGGAGGAACCTATCAGTCTTATAGAGTTGCTTGCTTGCCCACTTGCCATATCATGTTTTAGACATCACTCTTGCTATGATTTTTGTGAAATGGTGGAGAGCGTCAAATTCCATCATGACCTGGCCATGTTGTTTGTTACTCATGTAGACAAGGGTCAGGTTACCCTTGCCAATGTTTCTTTCACATTATCACCTACCACTATCTCAGAAGGAACAGGCATCCCAAATGTAGGTGAACAATGGAGCAAAGGGCAATATGTGGATTGGGAATATTATGAGCCTTATATTAAGGCTAGATATCACAACAAGATCAACAAGGTATTTCCTTTCAAGTACTTGGAGGACAGGTTTTCCCCTCTTATGAAGATCATCATCAAATACTTCACCTGTGAGGGAAGGTTTTCTTGCTTATATGCATACCACATCAGGTTATTGATGCACTTCACTAGGGTGAAAATGATGAACCTCCCCTACTTTATATGCAGGAACATAGAAAAGATGGCCCATTATGTTCAGAGAAAACCATTTCTTCAACAACTCAACAACATTTATCACTTATCCTTAATAAAAATGGTTGTCTTACATCAGTTGAACTTACTGAACATGCCATGGGAGACCTTCATTTCCCATGAACTGTTCAAAGGCCCTCAAGTATTTTCATCAGTGCTTCAGGAGGAAGGGGGACCTTCAAGACAACCAGGTGTCCAAGAGACTGAGACTATGAGAGTGTTAGTATTTGTCACTTATGAGAGAGGCATTAGGAGGCTTTTCACTACTGCCAGGCGAGTATTATCTTCACCAGGGGTGGAAGGGGTTTCGATTTCTCTTTGCATTATGAGACAAGTGTTGTCCTTGATGGCAAATCACATAGATGAAAAATCATAGTGCAGGAGGTCAGCATCAAGGAATTGATGATCAGTCTACAAGAATGAAGAGAAATATATATATATGCAGGTTCATCGTGACCGAGCCGCGTATACACAAGGGTTAGACATTACAAAAGCGCGTATATGTTGGGGAACTTACTCTTGGTCCATTGTACTTAATCCTTGGGATTTCAACCTATGGTTTTGGACCATGACGTCTCGTCAGATGTTGATCCCTAGTATTGGGTCCATGGTATTGGTTTATTATGGTTTTGGACCATGGTATTGAGCAAGGCCTCAGACTATAAAAGGAGAATAAGATCATTAGGCAAAAGGATGAAAAAGTCTTGAATATCTGATGAAGGATGAGATCTAGTATGCAGGTTATGGGTTGCCTAATCTAAGCTAAGGAGGGATCTCACAAGTTGATGGAGAACAAGATCTAAGGATAAATTGAGATCAAATGGTTTGAAATGAACTATCTCTCTATGGTTGATTATGCTTATTATAGATCTGTATACTGACACATCTAATGTTATGAACTGGGTATAACTTAAGTTTGAAGTCACTACAAGTCATGATTGAATATTTACAGATATATACGCGGGTTGGATTTGGTGAGAGCGCGTATGTACACGGGTTTGGTTCATTGTAGTAGCGTATACCATTTGAGCTATGATGTTTGAAGTTACAGGTGGTTCTGGTTGTTCATAAGTTTTGATGACAGTTTAAAGGTGTTAGTATTCTGCATATCCTGTGTGATTGGTTGTGTTTAGCTCCAGTATTGATGGATGAGAACTAATATTGGATCAGGATCATAATGACTCATATTTATGTGATTTGATGGGCTAGATTTGGGTGCTAACACACATATTAGTCCTATATATGTAATAATCTGGATACGTCTGAAGTCAGGAAGTGCAGCGAAGTTATGAATGAGTAATTAATGTCATATACACTAGTTCACCTTGGTGAAGTTGCGTTTACACGCCAGTTCGGCACTTCCAAGTAGCGTATACACTTTAATGCATGATTTTTGATGATACAGTTGGTTCTGAAGATTGTTGCAGAGTTCAATGTTCTGCTCTGTGTTCTGGTGACTGCTCTGCAGTGATTTAGTATTGGGTGTTTTAGAGATTGATAATGTAAGTGTTGATTGATTGTGTGCTTCAATGATATTGATGGGTCCAGTATGAAAATTGGATGAAACGTGGCCTTCAGATTTTAGAGTTGTGCTTCAGAGTATCCAGTCTGAAAATTTATGAAACATCATACCTGGAGGAAGAAAGAGAAGGTTGTAGCCTTCGGTAGGTCGGTACCTACGTACTAGTACATCAGCTAGTACAAGAGCAAAGGGGGTTGTTGCTCCCTTCTAGGAGAGGCTGGAGAACGAGAGAAGGTTGTAGCCTTCTGCAAGTAGAAGCCTGTGTACTGGTATAAGTCTGCACCAGTACAAAATTATTGTAAAAATAATTTCTTATTAAAGAAGATTGAGATGACTTGCAGTAGGTGGTTTTCACCCACATTGGGTTTCCACCTTATATCATGGTGTTCATGTGTGCTTCTTGTGTATGATGATTTGTTCTGTTTTACTGCTTCTGTCTTCTATTCATATGGTCAATGAAGTTCTAATGCATTATCTAAAGATCAACATATAATGGATTATCTGAATCATTAATATTTTGAATATACGCTAGTTCCATTAGACACAGTCGCATATACACGCGGGTTCGCTTAACTGAAGTAGCGTATATGTATCTAAGTATGGAAATGAATTTTTTTTACTGATTTAATAATACTGATTCACCCCCCCTCTCAGTGTTATTTCCAACAATTGGTATCAGAGCAGGTCCTTTTGTAGAAGCTTGATTGCTTGAAGGAGATCCTTGGAACAATGGGAAAGAAGCTTAAGAAGAAAGCACATAAGTAGAAGAAGACATCTCAGAAGAACTATGACAGTGGGAGAATCGATTAGGGTTTAGGTGTGAGAAGCTCTTCAGATTCAGAATCATTCCAGAATGAAGATGAACAATCAGGTATGAATTTGTTATCCTCTGATGTTCCCACTATCTATCCAGTTGGTAAAGACGAAAGTGATAGCGAAACAACTGAATTTGCTCTTATGGGTGATCCAGAAAGATATCAAATAGAGGCAGAATTTAAAAGGCTGATAGACAAAATTAGATATCAACAAGATCTATTGAACAAAAGGGAATATGACTCCAAAGAAGAAGCTACCAATCTAAAAGCCCAACTAGATTTTTTCAAAAACAAATATCAAAAGTTGCTAAAAGCCCAACTAGAGGAAGGAAAAAAGGTAAGGAAGTTATTCAATGACAAATATCAAAAGTTGCAGGATGAAGTAACATCATTAAGAGATGAAGTCAATGAAAGAAGCACAACCATCAAGAAACTCAAAGATAGATCCAGTTACTGTGAAGATCTTGAAGCCACGATCTGCTTGCTAAAAGAAGATCTTGAAGAATCAAAGAAGCAGAATAAATATCTACTCCAAGCTATTGAAAAACAAGAAAACGAAGTTATCAGCTGGAATGTGCCTTCAGAATTCATCAAATGGAGCAGGATGTGAATGAAGAACAAGAAAAGGAGATACTCAAAATAAGGAAACAAATGGAAGAAGGAAGAAAGTCTGAAGAAATCTTGAAGATGCAATGTCTGGAAAAGGAGGAACAACTTCAGGCTGAGATAAATATCTTGAAAGGTAAATTAGAAGCTAAGGATAAGCTTTTGTGATTTCAAGATAGTACTAAGGTCTTGGATGATATTCTTAATAGTCAAAGGCCTCCTGCTATCAAGACTAGTCTTGGTTTCCATGAATCTGTTGAAGGTGAATCTAGTTCACAAGGCGAGGCAAGGAACTCTAAAGAGAAATCTAGAATGATCAACAAGGAGATGAGAGGTCAACCCCATCAACTATCAAGGAAAGAGATCCTTCAAAGAAAATCTTTTACTCCTAACTATGGTTATAATAGACGACCAGTTACTCAAACGAATAATATTGAATGTTATGAATGTCATGATCTTGGACATGTTGCAACTAGATGCAAAAAAAAATGGTTCAAGATCATCACAAAGAAAGATCATCACATTCCAGGTACTTTAATGGATATTGTTTCTCTTGCAATATGTTTTGTCACAAGGTTACTGATTGCTATAGGAGTAATATGAAACATGTAAGATGTTATGCATCTAACAAGCTTGGACATATAGCAAAGGATTGCAGGTACAAAGGACAGACATCACACCAAAAGAAGAAATCATCATCACACTTGAAGATATGGAAGAAGAAAGAAGTTCAGTCAGAAAGATGTGGCACCGCACAATGTACTTAGATACAACACAACACAGACATTACAGACTCAGGGGGAGCTGAAAGTGTACAACTTCAGTGTCTTGAATCTCATACGCAAGTTTCATAAAGGGAGGTCACGTATATACGTGAGTTAGACACTACAAAGTCGCGTATATGTCAGTCTGAGGAAAAGCAATGGGGACAAGCTCAGAAAAAGGGTCTGATATGTTTCAGTGCATTATTTTCTCTACCTGTTAATAGTTACAGTCTATTGAGGATGTGTGGAAATGTCTTGATACTTGTAAGATGTTTAGAAGTGTTTTGATCCTAACTTGATGATGATGATGTCTTGATGCTTATATATGCATGATCAAATCTAACAGTGAAACAGATGGCACAAGTTGAGGGGGAGCATATGATTTTAACAATGCATTGTTGGCATTATGGTTAATAGTCCTTGGTGATGGTGCTTATATGGCTAAATAATATATCTTGCTATGATGTGGTTATGAGTTGTCCATGATGAAATCTCATATGATTCTTGGGGTTACATAGTTGATGTTCAGATCATATTTGTGAATTATATGATGCTTACATGGTGATCTTCATAAGGATAAGGTGAAGTACAAAGCTTGAATACACAACATCATTACTTGATGATGAGTCTCTCATATGCTGCTGTCATCATATGCATGAAGATCATATAATACAGTTATGATGCAGGCTTCCTATAATTCTTGGTGCTCATGTGGATGAAGATTGTTGATGTTGATGATAGGTTAATCCTCACATATGTTGATTGATGATTATCAGATGAGGGATATTCCCGTGTAATGTTACATGGATGGTCATGCAAATCTTGATGTTGATGACTGTGGTGTTTGATTTATGATGTTGTTCAAAAATATGAATTGATTTTTATATGCAAACATACCTTGGTACAAGACATGTGCAGGTTGCTGATCTGGAAATAGTTGTACGCGAGTTCAATAAGGAGTACCCGCGTATATACGCTTGTTTCTGTGGATACAATCGCGTATATGTTGGTTTGAATGATATCAGTAGACCAGACTCAGGGTGAGAAGAGTCTGATATGGGGATGACAGAGATCATCTGGCACAGCTTCAGGGGGAGCAGATAAACTTCTAATAATGAATAGTTGGCATTACCTTAGAAGCTCTTAGTTCGTGTACACAAGCTGTTTTTGGGTTCAGATAGATCAAGTACAGAAGGAGAACAGAAGATCATGCTTGCCAAGCTGAAAAGTGTTTGACAGATGCTACTGACATTAGTCATTGGTGACTTTCATAAGTCTTGATCTTGATATTTGGTCTCTATGTCTTGTATTTCTTTTATTATCAAGGTCATGTAACGGCCTATGTTGGTTTCCCCACTATGCTTGGGATGGATGATGTAATATTCCTATTTTATCATATGTAAACTTTTGATGTATCCCCACTTGGTTGGGTAGATGAGTCAAGGCTCACTTAGATGGGAGATGGATGTATGTATGAGTCTTTGGTAATAGGAAGGTCATTTATGATAGAGTCATGTTCTTCTTATAGAACACCTTTTTGCAGACCTTGCTTACAAGCATGGACAACACTCTTCAGCAAAGCAAGACTTCAGCATATACTTAGAGGGAGCATGATCAGATTGATACACCTTGGCATATACAAAGGGGGAGTTCATTCAGAGATTTCAGTAGGTACTCAAGGGGAGTATGGTCAGTGGGATGTTTATCAAAGAAAGTGAATATCTTGGTCCACCCTTTACCCTTGATGTCAAAGGGAGAGAGTGATTTGGTGTTGTTGCCATCAAGTCCAAAGGGGGAGATTGTTGGCATTATGATGCATGTCTTGTACTTGATGGCAACCCACTCATAGATGAACATCTCACTTAGATATAACTAGATGAATCTTCGGAAGAGATATCAGATGTGATTGAATGCATGGGATGCTGGACATCTCAAAGGAATCCGATGTTAGTTCTAAGTGTGACAAAGTTAGCTTTGCCATCAAGTCCAAAGGGGGAGATTATTGGCATTATGAGACAAGTGTTGTCCTTGATGGAAAATCACACTGATGACAAATCATAGTGCAGGAGGTCAGCAGCAAGGAATTGATGATCAGTCTACAAGAATGAAGAGAAAAATATATATACGCAGGTTCATCGTGATCGAGCTGCATATACACGCGGGTTAGACATTACAAAAGCGCGTATATGTTGGGGAACTTACTCTTGGTCCATGGTACTTAATCCTTGGGATTTGAACCTATGGTTTTGGACCATGGCATCTCGTCAGATGTGTTGATCCCTAGTATTGGGTCCATGGTATTGGTTTATTATGGTTTTGGACCATGGTATTGAGCAAGGCCTAAGACTATAAAAGGAGAAGAAGATCATTAGGCAAGAGGATGAAAAGGTCTTGAATATCTGATGAAGGATGAGATCCAGTATGCGGGTTATGGGTTGCTTGATCTAAGCTAAGGAGGGATCTCACAAGTTGATGGAGAACAAGATCTAAGGAAAAATCGAGATCAAATGGTTTGAAATGAACTATCTCTCTATGGTTGATTATGCTTATCATAGATCTGTATACTGACACATGTAATGTTATGAAATGGGCATAACTTAAGTTTGAAGTCACTACAAGTCATGATTGAATATTTACAGATATACGCGGGTTGGATTTGGTGAAAGCGTGTATGTACGCGGGTTTGGTTCATTGTAGTAGCATATACCATTTGAGCTATGATGTTTCAAGTTACAAGTGGTTCTGGTTGTTAATAAGCTTTGATGACAGTTTAAAGGTGTTCGTATTCTGCATATCCTGCGTGATTGATTGTGTTTAGCTCCAGTATTGATGGATGAGAACTAATATTGGATCAGGATAATAATGACTCATATTTATGTGATCTGATGGGCTAGATCTGGGTGCTAACACACATATTAGTCCTGTATATGTAATAATCTGGATATGTCTGAAGTCAGGAAGTGCAGCGAAGTTATGAATGAGTAATTAATGTCATATACACTAGTTCGCCTTGGTGAAGTTGCGTTTACACGCCGGTTCGGCACTTCCAAGTAGCGTATACACTTTAATGCATGATTTTTGATGATATAGTTGGTTCTGAAGATTGTTGCAGAGTTCAGTGTTCTGCTCTGTGTTCTGGTGACCGCTTTGCAGTGATTCAGTATTGGGTGATTCAAAGATTGTTAATGCAAGTGTTGATTGATTGTGTGCTTCAATGATATTGATGGGTCCAGTATGAAAATTGGATGAAACGTGGCCTTCAGATTTTAGAGTTGTGCTTCAGAGTATCCAGTCTGAAAATTTATGAAACATGGTACCAAGAGGAAGAAAGAGAAGGTTGTAGCCTTCAGTAGGTCGGCACCTACATACTAGTACATTAGCTAGTACAAGAGCAAAGGGGGTTGTTGCTCCCTTCCAGGAGAGGCTAGAGAACGAGGGAAGGTTGTAGCCTTCTGCAGGTAGAAGCCTGTGTACTGGTATAAGTCTGCACCGGTATAGAATTATTGTAAAAAGAATTTCTTATTAAAGAAGATTGAGACGACTTGCAGCAGGTGGTTTTCACCCACATTGGGTTTCCACCTTATATCATGGTGTTCATGTGTGCTTCTTGTGTATGATGATCTGTTTTGTTTTACTGCTTCTATCTACTGTTCATATGGTCAATGAAGTTCTGATGCATTATCTAAAGATCAACATATAATGGATTATCTGAATCATTAATATTTTGAATATACGCTAGTTCCATTAGACACAGTCGCGTATACACGCGGGTTCGCTTAACTGAAGTAGCGTATATGTATCTAAGTATGGAAATGAAAAAGTTTTACTAATTTAATAATATTGATTCACCTCCCCTCTTAGTACTATTTCCAACAATTGGTATCAGAGCAGGTCCTTTTGTAGAAGCTTGATCGCTTGAAGGAGATCCTTGGAACAATGGGAAAGAAGCTTAAGAAGAAAGCACATAAGCAGAAGAAGACATCTCAGAAGAAGTATGACAGTGGGAGAATCGATTGGGGTTTAGGTGTAGGAAGCTCTTCAGATTCAGAATCATTCCATAATGAAGATGAACTATCAGGTATGAATTTGTTATCCTCTAATGTTCCCGCTATCTATCCAGTTGGTAAAGATGAAAGTGATAGCGAAACAACTGAATTTTCTCTTATGGGTGAACAAGAAAGATATCAAATAGAGGCAGAATTTAAAAGGCTGACAGACAAAATTAGAGATCAACAAGATCTATTGAACAAAAGGGAGTATGACTCCAAAGAAGAAGCTACCAATCTAAAAGCCCAACTAGAGTTTTTCAAGAACAAATATCAAAAGTTGCTAAAAGCCCAACTAGAGGAAGGAAACAATGTAAGGAAGTTATTCAAGGACAAATATCAAAAGTTGCAGGATGAAGTAACATCATTAAGAGATGAAGTCAAAGAAAGAAGCACAACCATCAAGAAACTCAAAGATAGATCCCGTTACTATGAAGATCTTGAAGCCACGATCCGCTCGCTAAAAGAAGATCTTGAAGAATCAAAGAAGCAGAATAAAGATCTACTCCAAGCTATTGAAAAACAAGAAAACAAAGTTATCAGCTTAAAATCTCAGCTAGAATGTGCCTTCAGAATTCATCAAATGCAGCAGGATGTGAATGAAGAACAAGAAAAGGAGATACTCAAACTAAGGAAACAAATGGACGAAGGAAGAAAGTCTGAAGAAATCTTGAAGATGCAATGTCTGGAAAAGGAGGAACAACTTCAGGCTGAGGTAAATATCTTGAAAGGTAAATTAGAAGCTAAGGATAAGCTTTTGCAATTTCAAGATAGCACTAAGGTCTTGGATGATATTCTTAATAGTCAAAGGCCTCTTGCTATCAAGACTGGTCTTGGTTTCCATGAATCTGTTGAAGGTGAATCTAGTTCACAAGGTGAGGGAAGGAACTCTAAAGAGAAATCTAGAATGATCAACAAGGATTTGAGAGGTCAACCCCATCAACTATCAAGGAAAGAGATCATTCAAAGAAAATCTTTTACTCCTAATTATGGATATAATAGATGGCCAGTTACTCAAATGAATAATATTGAATGTGAATGTCATGATCTTGGACATGTTGTAGCTAGATGCAGAAAAATAATGGTTCAAGATCATCACACAGAAAGATCATCACATTCCAGGTACTTTAATGGATATTGTTTCTCTTGCAATGTGTTTGGTCACATGGCTGCTGATTGCTATAGGAGGAATATGAAACATGTAAGATGTTATGCATGTAACAAGCTTGGACATATAGCAAAGGATTGCAGGAACAAAGAACGGACATCACACCAAAAGAAGAAATCATCATCACACTTGAAGATATGGAAGAAGAAAGAAGTTCAGTCAGAAAGATGTGGCATCGCACAATGTACTCAGATACAACACAACACAGACATTACAGACTCAGGGGGAGCTGAAAGTGTAAAACTTCAGTGTCTTGAATCTCATACGCAAGTTTCATAAAGGGAGGTCGCGTATATACGGGAGTTAGACACTACAAAGTCAGATATATGTCAGTCTGAGGAAAAGCAGTGGGTACAGGCTCAGAAAAAGGGTCTGATATGTTTCGGTCCATTATTTGCTCTACCCGTTAATAGTTACAGTCTGCTGAGGATGTGTGGAAATGTCTTGATACTTGTAAGATGTTTAGAAGTGTTTTGATCCTAACTTGATGATGATGATGTCTTGATGTTTATATATGCATGATCAGATCTAACAATAAAATAGATGGCACAAGTTGAGGGGGAGCATATGATTTTAACAATGCATTGTTGGCATTATGGTTAATAGTCCTTGGTGATGGTGCTTATATGGCTAAATAATATATCTTGCTATGATGTGGTTATGAGTTGTCCATGATGAAATCTCATATGATTCTTGGAGTTACATAGTTGATGTTCAGATCATATTTGTGAATTATATGATGCTTACATGGTGATCTTCATAAGGATAAGGTGAAGTACAAAGCTTGAATACACAACGTCATTACTTGATGATGAGTCTCTCGTATGCTGTTGTCGTCATATGCATGAAGATCATATAATATAGTTATAGTTCTTGGTGCTCATGTGGATGAAGATTGTTGATGCTAATGATAGGTTAATCCTCACATATGTTGATTGATGATTATTAGATGAGGGATATTCCCGTGTAAAGTTACATGGATGGTCATGCAAATCTTGATGATGATGACTGTGGTGTTTGATTTATGATGTTGTTCAAAAAGATGAATTGATTTCTATATGCAAACATACCTTGGTACAAGACATGTGCAAGTTGCTGATCTGGAAATAGTTGTACGCGAGTTCAATAAGGAGTATCCGCATATATACGCTTGTTTATGTGGATACAGTCGCGTATATATTGGTTTGAATGATATCAGTAGAATAGACTCAGGGTGAGAAGAGTCTAATATGGGGATGACAGAGATCATTTGGCACAACTTCAGGGGGAGCAGATAAACTTCTAATAATGAATTGTTGGCATTACCTTAGAAGCTCTTAGTTTGTGTACACAAGCTGTTTTTGGGTTCAGATAGATCAAGTACAGAAGGAGAACAAAAGATCATGGTTGCCGAGATGAAAAGTGTTTGACAGATGCTACTGATATTAGTCATTGATGACTTTCATAAGTCTTGATCTTGATATTTGGTCTCTATGTCTTGTATTTCTTTTATTATCAAGGTCATGTAACGGCTTATGTTGGTTTCCCCACTATGCTTGGGATGGATGATGTAATATTCCTATTTTATCATATGTAAACTTTTGATGTATCCCCACTTGGTTGGGTAGATGAGTCAAGGCTCACTTGGATGGGAGATGGATGTATGTATGAGTCTTTGGTAATAGGAAGGTCATTTATGATAGAGTCATGTTCTTCTTATAGAACACCTTTTTGCATACCTTGCTTACAAGCATGGACAACACTCTTCAACAAAGCAAGACTTCAGCATATACTCAGAGGGAGCATGATCAAATTGATACACCTTGGCATATACAAAGGGGGAGTTCATTCAGAGATTTCAGTAGGTACTCAAGGGGAGTATGGTCAGTGGGATGTTTATCAAAGAAAGTGAATATCTTGGTCCGCCCTTTACCCTTGATGTCAAAGGGAGAGAGTGATTTGGTGTTGTTGCCATCAAGTCCAAAGGGGGAGATTGTTGGCATTATGATGCATGTCTTGTACTTGATGGCAACCCACTCATAGATGAACATCTCACTTAGATATAACTAGATGAATCTTCGGAAGAGATATCAGATGTGATTGAATGCATGGGATGCTGGACATCTCAAAGGAATCCGATGTTAGTTCTAAGTGTGACAAAGTTAGCTTTGCCATCAAGTCCAAAGGGGGAGATTATTGGCATTATGAGACAAGTGTTGTCCTTGATGGAAAATCACACTAATGACAAATCATAGTGCAGGAGGTCAACAACAAGGAATTGATGATCAGTCTACAAGAATGAAGAGAAAAATATATATACGCAGGTTTATCGTGATCGAGCTGCATATACACGCAGGTTAGACATTACAAAAGCGTGTATATGTTGGGGAACTTACTCTTGGTCCATGGTACTTAATCCTTGGGATTTGAACCTATGGTTTTGGACCATGGCATCTCATCAGATGTGTTGATCCCTAGTATTGGGTCCATGGTATTGGTTTATTATGGTTTTGGACCATGGTATTGAGCAAGGCCTAAGACTATAAAAGGAGAAGAAGATCATTAGGCAAGAGGATGAAAAGGTCTTGAATATCTGATGAAGGATGAGATCCAGTATGCGGGTTATGGGTTGCTTGATCTAAGCTAAGGAGGGATCTCACAAGTTGATGGAGAACAAGATCTAAGGAAAAATCGAGATCAAATGGTTTGAAATGAACTATCTCTCTATGGTTGATTATGCTTATTATAGATCTGTATACTGACACATGCAATGTTATGAAATGGGCATAACTTAAGTTTGAAGTCACTACAAGTCATGATTGAATATTTACAGATATACGCGGGTTGGATTTGGTGAAAGTGTGTATGTACGCGGGTTTGGTTCATTGTAGTAGTGTATACCATTTGAGCTATGATGTTTCAAGTTACAGGTGGTTCTGGTTGTTGATAAGCTTTGATGACAGTTTAAAGGTGTTCGTATTCTACATATCCTGCATGATTGATTGTGTTTAGCTCCAGTATTGATGGATGAGAACTAATATTGGATCAGGATAATAATGACTCATATTTATGTGATCTGATGGGCTAGATCTGGGTGCTAACACACATATTAGTCCTGTATATGTAATAATCTGGATATGTCTGAAGTCAGGAAGTGCAACGAAGTTATGAATGAGTAATTAATGTCATATACACTAGTTCACCTTGGTGAAGTTGCGTTTACACGCCAGTTCGGCACTTCCAAGTAGCGTATACACTTTAATGCATGATTTTTGATGATACAGTTGGTTCTGAAGATTGTTGCAGAGTTCAGTGTTCTACTCTGTGTTCTGGTGACTGCTTTGCTGTGATTCAATATTGCGTGATTCAGAGATTGATAATGCAAGTGTTGATTGATTGTGTGCTTCAATGATATTGATGGGTCCAGTATGAAAATTGGATGAAACGTGGCCTTCAGATTTTAGAGTTGTGCTTCAGAGTATCCAGTCTGAAAATTTATGAAACATGGTACCTGGAGGAAGAAAGAGAAGGTTGTAGCCTTCAATAGGTCAGCACCTACGTACTAGTACATTAGCTAGTACAAGAGCAAAGGGGGTCGTTGCTCCCTTCCAGGAGAAGCTGGAGAATGAGAGAAGGTTGTAGCCTTCTGCAGGTAGAAGCCTGTGTACCTGTATAAGTCTGCACCGGTACAGAATTATTGTAAAAAGAATTTCTTATTAAAGAAGATTGAGACGACTTGCAGCAGGTGGTTTTCACCCACATTGGGTTTCCACTTTATATCATGGTGTTCATGTGTGCTTCTTGTGTATGATGATCTATTCTGTTTTACTGCACCTACTTACTGTTCATATGGTTAATGAAGTTCTGATGCACTAACTAAAGATCGACATTTAATAGATTAACTGAATCATAAGTATTCTGGATATACGCTAGTTGCATTAGACACAGTTGCGTATACACGCGGGTTCCATTAACTGAAGTAGCGTATATGTATCTAAGTATGGAAATGAAAAAGTTTTATTGATTTGATAATATTGATTCACCCCCCCCTCTCAGTATTATTTCCAACAATTGGTATCAGAGTAGGTCCTTTGGTAGAAGCTTGATCGCTTGAAGGAGATCTGTGGAACTATGGGAAGGAAGCTTAAGAAGAAAGCACCTAAGAAGAAGAAGGCATCTCAGAAGAACTATGACAGTGGATGTATTGATTGGGGAATATGTGGAAGGAGCACATCAGATTCAGAGTCACTTCAAAATGAAGATGAACAAGATCTATCAGGTATGAATTTGTTATCCTCTGGTAATACAAGTATCTATCCATTTGGAAAAGATGAAAGTGATAGCGAAACAAATGAATTTGCTTTTATGGGTGAGCAAGAAAGATATCAAATAGAAGCAGAATTTAAAGGGCTAACAGACAAAATTAGAGATCAAGAAGATCTATTGAACATAAAGGATGGTGCTTTCAAAGAAGTAGCTACCAGACTAAAGGCTCAACAAGAGGAAGGAAGCAAGGTAAGGAAGTTATTCAAAGTAAAATATCAAAAGTTGCAGGATGAAGTAACATCACTAAGAAATGAAGTCAATGAAAAGAGCACAACAATTAAGAAACTTAGAGATAGATCCAGTTATTATGAAAGGCTTGAAGCTACGATCCTCTCACTAAAAGAAGATCTTGAAGAATCAAAGAAGCAGAATACAGATCTACTCCAAGCTATTGAAAAACAAGAAAACGAAGTTATCAGCTTAAAATCTCAGCTAGAATGTGCCTTCAGAATTCGTCAAATGCAGCAGGATCTGAATGAAGAACAAGAAAAGGAGATTCTCAAACTAAGGCAATCAATGGAAGAAGGAAGAAAGTCTGAAGAAAATTTTTAAGCACAATGTCTGGAAAAGAAGAAACAACTTCAGATTGAGGTAAAATCTTAAAAGGTAAATTAAAGAAGAAAAGGATAAATGTACATTTCAAGTAGTACTAAAGCCTTGGATGATGATTCTTAGTAGTCAATAGGTCTCCTGCTATCAAGACTGGTCTTTGGTTTTCATGAATCTATTGAAGGTGAATCTAGTTTACAAGGGTGAGGCAAGGAACTCTAAAGAGAAATCTAAAATGATCAACAAGGAGATGAGAGAGATGAGAGGTCAACCCCATCAACAATCAAGGAAAGAGATTCTTCAAAGAAAATCTTTTACTCCTAACTATGGAAGTAATAGTTGGCCATTTAATCAGATGAATAATATTGAATGTTATGAATGTCATAATCTTGGACATGTTGCAGCTAGATGCAGAAGAAGAATGGTTCAAGATCATCACACAGAAAGATCATCACATTCCAGGTACTTTAATGGATATTGCTTTGATTGCAATATGTTTGGGCACAAAGTTATTAATTGGTACAGAAGGAATATGAAACATGTAAGATGTTATGCATGCAGCAAGCTTGGACATACATCAAAGGAATGTAGAAACAAAGTACGGGCAACATACCAAAAGAAGAAAACATCATCACGCTTGAAGATATGGAAGAAGAAGGAAGTACAGTCAGAAAGATGTGGCACAACACAATATAATCAGACACAGCACAACACAGACATAATAGACTCAGGGGGAGCTGAAAGTGTAAAACTTCAGTGTCCTGAATCTCATACGCAAGCTTCTTAAAGGGAATTCGCGTATATACGCGAGTTAGACACTGCACAGTCGCGTATATGTTAGTCTGAGGAAAAGCAATGGGGACAGGCTCAGAAAAGGGGTCTGATATGATTCAGTCCATCATTTGCTCTATTGGTTAATAGTTACAGTCTGCTGAGGATGTATGGAAATGTCTTAATACTTGTAAGATGTTTAGAAGAGTTTTGATCCTAACTTGATGATGATGATGTTTTGATGCTTATTGCTGATATATGCATAATCAGATCTAACAGTAAACAGATGGCACAGGTTGAGGGGGAGCATATGCCTTTAATAATGCATTGTTGGCATTACGGTTAATAGTCCTTGGTGATGATGCTTATATGGCTAAATGATATATCTTGCTATGATGTGGTTATGAGTTGTCCATGATAAAACCTCATATGATTCTTGGGGTTACATAGTTAATGTTCAGATCATATTTGTGGATTGATTCTTAGATGGTGCATATATGATGCTTACATGGTGATCTTCATAAGGAGAAGTACAAAGCTTGAATACACAATTTCATTACTTGATGATGAGTCTCTCATATGTTGATGTCGTCATATGCATAAAGATCATAAAATACAATTATGTTGCAGGATTCCTATAGTTCTCGGCACTCATATGGATGAGGTTTGATGCTGCTGATGATGTTAAGATACACAGTGCTATGTTGGATACATGGATGATTACTCAAAGTTGCATTATTGGAGATATGATGATGATGAGTTCTTACCCATATGATGATAGGTTGATACTCACATAAGTTGATTGATTATTATCAGATAGAGGATATTCCCGTGTAATGTTACATGGATGGTCATGCAGATCTTGATGATGAGATGATTATGGTGTTTTACACATATGATATAATGTGAATGATTTCATGATGATGTTCAAAAGGATGAGTTGATATCGATATGCAGACATACCTTGTTACAGAACATTTACAGGTTGCTGATCTGGAAGTGGTTGTACGCGAGTTTTATGAAGAACATTCGCGTATATACGCCTGTTTCTGTGGATACAGTCACGTATATGTTGGTTTGATTTGATTTCAGGTGGAACAGGTGCAGAAGGAGAACATGGTTGCTGATCTGAATGATGATTGACAGATGCTGCTTGTTTTAAATATTTCGTCTCTATGTCATGTATATCTTTTATCAAGGTCATGTAACGGCCTATGTTGGTTTCCCCACTATGCCTGGGATGAATTATGTTATACTCTTGTATTATCATGTGTAAAATTTTGGTATATCCCCACTTGGTTGGGAGATGGATGTATGTATGAGTCTTTGGTGCTAGGAAGGTCACTTATGATGTATAGAGTCATGTTCTTTCTTGTAGAACATCTTTTTGCAGACCTTGCTTACAATCAGAGGAAGCATGGTCAGATTGGTACACCTTGACATATATAAAGGGGGAGCTCATTCGGAGATCTCAGCGGGTACTCAGGGGGAGTATGGACAGCGGAATGTGTATCAAGGAAAGAGAATATCTTGGTCCGCCCTTTGCCCTTGATGTCAAAGGGGGAGAGTGATTTGGTGTTGTTGCCATCAAGTCCAAATGGGGAGATTGTTGGCATTGTGATGCATGTGTTGTACTTGATGGCAACCCACTCATAGAAGATCAACTCATTTAGTTATAATTAGATGAATCTTCAGAAGAGATATCAGATGTGACTGAATGCATGGGATGCAGGGTAGCTCAAAGGAATCAGATGATAGTTCTAAGTGTGACAAGTTAGAATTGCCATCAAGTCCAAAGGGGGAGATTGTTGGCATTATGAGACAAGTATTGTCCTTGATGGCAAATCACACAAATGACAGATCATAGTGCAACAGGTTAGCAGCAAGGATTTGATGATCAGACTACAAGGATGAAGAGAAAATATATATACGCAGGTTCATCGTGACCGAGCCACGTATACACGCGGGTTAGATATTACAAAGGCGCGTATGCGTATACACACACTTTCATGCACGGAAAAACGCGTATATGTCGGAGAAATTATGTTTGGTCCATGGTAGTTAGTCCTTGGTATTTGAACCTATGGTTTTGGACCATAGTATCTCGTCAGATGTGTTGATCCCAAGTATTGGGTCCATGGTATTGGTTTGTTATGGTTTTGGACCATGGTATTGAGCAAGGCCTAAGACTATAAAAGGAGAAGAAGATCATTAGGCAAGGGGCATTGAAAAAGTCTTGAATATCTGATGAAGTATGAGATCCAATATGCAGGTTATGGGTTGATGATGCATTGCTTGATCTGAGCTAAGGAGGGATCTCACCGGTTGATGGAGAACAAGATCTAAGGATAGATCGGGATAAAATGGTTTGAAATGAACTATCTCTATATGATTTATTATGTTTATTCTAGATCTATATACTGACACATGTAATGATCTGAACTGGGTATAACTTAAGTTTGAAATCGCTGCAAGTCATGATTGAATATTTATAGATCTGTACGCGGGTTGGCTTTGGTGTAAGCGCATATGTACGCGAGTTTGGTTCATTGTAGTAGCATATACCATTTGTGCTATGATGTTTGAAGTTTCAGGTGGTTCTGGTTGTTGATGAGTTCTGATGACAGTTTAAAGGTGTCAGTATTCTGCATATCCTGTTTGGTTGATTGTGCTTAGCTTCAGTATTGATGGATGAGAACTAATATTGGATCATGATCATAATGACTCATATTTATTTGATCTGATGGACTAGATCTGGGTGATAACACACATATTATCCTTGTATATGTATATGTCTGAAGACAGGAAGTGCATCAAGTTATAAGTAAGCAATTGATGACATATACGTTGGTTCACCTTGGTGAAGTTGCATATACACGCTGGTTCAACACTTCCAAGTAGCGTATGCACTCTGATGCATTATTTTGATACAGTTGGTTCTGAATATTGTTGCAGAGTTCAGTGTTCTGCTCTGTGTTCTGGTGATTGTGTTGTTGACAGGGTTTCAGTGTTTTAGTGATTCAGAAATTGATGATGCTAGTATTGATTGTTTTGTGCTTCAATGATATTTATGGGTCCAGTACGAAAATTTGATGAAACGTGGCCTTCAGATTATAGTGTTGTGCTTCAGGAGTATCCAGTCTGAAAATGTATGAAATATGGTCCCTGGAGGATGAAAGAAGATTGTAGGCCGGCACCTATGTACTAGTACATAAGCTAGTCCAAGAGCAAAGGGGGTGGTAGCTCCCTTCCAGTAGCAGCTGGAGGGGCACCTACATACTAGTAAATGGATCAGCTAGTACAAGAGCTAAGGGGGTTGTAGCTCCCATCTAGGAGAGTCTGGAAAACGAGAGAGGGTTGTAGCCCTCTACAGGTAGAAGTCTGCGTACTGGTATAAGACTGCACTAGTACAGAACTATTGTAAAATGAAGTTTCTTATTAAAATAAGATAGAGACGACTTGAAGCAGGTGGTTTTCACCCACATTGGGTTTCCACCTTATATCATGGTGTTCATGTGTGCTTCTTGTGTATGATGATCTGTTCTGTTTTACTGCACCTACTTACTGTTCATATGGTTAATGAAGTTCTGATGCACTAACTAAAGATCAACATGTAATGGATTAACTGAATCATAAGTATTTTGGATATACGCTAGTTGCATTAGACACAGTTGTGTATACACGCGAGTTCCATTAACTGAAGTAGCGTATATGTATCTAAGTATGGAAATGAAAATTTTTTATTGATTTGATAATACTGATTCACCCCCCCCCCTCTCAGTTTTATTTCCAATAGGTCTCAGTCCTTTCTCTTGCATAGGATCGAGTGCTCAAATAATACACTTTTAGGGCAGACCCTAAGGACAGAGTAGCCATGGAATGGGCTCTTAACTAGGGCACAAGCCAGTCACATAAGGCGTCCTCAAAATTCTTCCAGATCTGACCTCCGTAAGGTCTCGAGCTTAAGATCTAAGCTTGGCTTTCTTGGCCTTTTTTCACCATGAACCAAACCCTCAAAGCTCCACATAGTCCCTTCTTTAGGCCTACGGCTATCCCGAGACATTCACACTTCACTCTTGAGAAAGATGCTCCCTTGGATCAGATCACGACCTCCACTAGCATCCCTACTTGGCCTACTAGCTCGGCCTACTCTTAGAGCTACATCTGTAGTAGCCCTACGATCAAATGATCTCCTTCACTTGATTGACTAGACTTTACTTAGGCCTCTTAGGAACCCTCTTGATCTTATGATTTTAGTCCTCTTAGACCTTAGGAATTAACAATTTTCGTTTTGATTTATTTTTAGATCTTAAACCCCTTCTTGGGTCTAAAACCCCTCTTCTTGGGTTCTTTGCCCACAAAGCCTTTTGTGACCAAATTTCTCACAAACCCGACTCTTAGGCTTGTGGAGTACCTCCCATGTTACACAATTCAACAAAGATTAGTTTGTACATGAGCATGTTGACTGCCGCCTCTCTCTTTGGTTCTGTAGAGCTTTTTGGTTTTCTGAATTTGCCTTATGATAATGAATATCCTATATTAAAAGCACTATTTCCCAAATCTAGTAATGTCACTGTCATTTCTTCTCACTGTGGCAAGATGTCTGATAGTCGAGCACTGTTTTTTCCAATATTGAAAACATTGCGTCAGTGAAAAAATCACTGAGGGTTTGGAAAAGAAAATATTGGCAACATCAGGAAAATATTGATCAAATTTAAAAAATGCAAAAATATTCAAAATTCTCAAATTTTCAATCCGCACTCCAAAAAAAACAGTTGGATGGCAAAGTCTAATGGTACCCTCATAATATCTCGATATCTAAGAGAATATCATGATATTTTCGGGGATTTTCTTTCGCCTTGCAAAAATATCTCGATATCTAAGAGGTTATCATGATATTTTCAGGGATGAAAATATTATGATATTTGTAGGTGATATTATCATTTCAGCGAAAAATCTGTCTTGATGTTTTTACTTGGAGCTTCATTCCTGGTGTCATCTTCAATATCTCACAATCTTTTGCTCTATTGCAATTATAATGAAGGGCAAGAAATCAGTGTTTGATTACAAACACTGAAGGATATGGTCACGTGCCATGGATTTTTTAAAGGCTTATAAATTTGGGTAGTTATTTCCTTATGTGGATGTGAATCTTTGTGATTGGTCCTTTTAGGAAGATTTGCATAGTTCTTACAAGATTGTCCATTTGGGTGTAACTATCAAGTTTTTTGATTATAACAATTACAAAAAAAATCCAACAAGAACAAAAGATTTGTGTGTGTAAAACTTCAAACTAAATGCAAGAAGAAACATGCCTCATTTGAAATCTTGAAGTAATGGTCATCCAAAATGTGTACTGTTGGAAGCATTGGAATATGAAATCTGTAATGATCATGGAAAAGCACAATACACTCAAAATATATTCAAAAAATTTCGGGCCTTGAAATATACAGTTGGATTTAACTTGACATAAATTAAAACATCAGTGATCTTTTTGCTTCATCTGTAGGCTGGTACATATCGATTTCATGAGAAATATGATTGCAAGTGTGAGTCAGGTACTGGTGGGGCAACTTTCAAAATTATAGGATTTGGGGATTCGTCTAGAGTTGAGCTTTAAATCATATACAATACAAAAATCAAACTAATCTATAATTTATATGATAAAATGAAAATTTGTAAACATAGAGCAAGAGATAGATCATAGAACATAATATGATAACCTTTAGAACATAATATGATAACTTTCTACAAGTTTCTTTTAGAAAAATTTGAGAGTCCACAACTAATCTTAAATGCTAGTTCCTAATTTTTAATCGCAGTTTCCTTTTTTATTTTTAGTAGATGGAACGTAAATATTAAATTGATTTTGTTACGCAATCACAAAAAGGAAAGCTTGAGGCATGCCCCTGAAATTGTTTTGACCTGGATGTTTGGGTAGACTAAAAACCTCAAGATAGTCGTCATGCAAAAGCTTAGATCGCCACCATCATATTTTTGAAACATTTCCTACATATAGCCATTATCATAGTAAGAGGGAGACAAAGACTCCTACAGATATTTTTTATGTAGCCTAAAGAGAAATCGAACTTGAATGTAACATAGCTTCTGACAAAATGCCATAGAAGTTACCTTGTAGGCATAGTTGGCCAACCTATCTTTCCTTCTTTGATCCTGCAGCCAGCAGAACCCACTTGAAAGCCCAATAAAAATAGAAATTATGCAAGAGAACTGACAAATGGTTTTGACCTGAAAGCCAACACAATATTTGTCATCCCAAATTGAAAGGGGGACAAAGTTCTTCACACCACTAGGAGTGGCCTGTTGGTGGCTTATGGCCCTCTCTGTAGACGTTTCTCTCGGGACACAACTCATCTATTCCTTTAACTCTGTTATGTTTGCAGGTTTCTCCAATACTGTGGTTTTCAAATACCTGGGACCTTCTTCCAGTTCCTAGATGTATTCTGCATCATCACAATACATTTTGACATGAAAGCTTCGTTTGACTGTTAATATAAACATTTTGTACATCACTTTTATGAAAAAAATGTGGTCTCCACAAGTAGCCCCACAAGCACTAGCAGTGATCTACAAAACTTAAAGATTGGGCCCTTCTTAAATCAAAACACTTGAGAGCTTCAAGCCACAATAAAAATAGAAATTATGCAACAACACATGCACCAAGCAATTCCAATTTCAATTATAGCAACTATCTTGTTGCCTCTTCCTGCCATTTATCTCCAATACAACAATCAATAGGGAAAGAAGATGAATACAAGAGGGTTGTGTTTGTATCGAGTGATCAAGTTGAATATGAGAATTTCAATGAGCCTCTATATTATTCGCACGTTCAAGACTTCGTGTAGGTAATTTCTGTACGGGGTTAAAACCTACAACATTCATGAGCCCAGGTATCCATATTGATAGTCCTCCTTGTTCATAAGGAAGAACTACTTGCTCCCGCCTAACCAGGCTATATTTTTTGTTTTCTTGCTTCCCCTCCTGCCATAAGAAACTTCTTAGGAGTAACACCATTTGTTTGTGTGCACTTACTGGAACCATGATTATTGCATATTGATAAATAGGTAGTGTTGCAAGGAGTGCTTTGATTAGTATTACCCTTCCTACCATATTCAGCCACATCATACCCCAACTTTGTATTTTGTTTTCATTTTTTCAATTTGTTTAGTCCATATTTCTATCTTCATGTTCTCTTCTGAGATTGGAAGTCTCAGATAGAAGTGTGTCCATGTTTCCAGTACAGGGATGTCTAAAATTTGAGAGATCCTTTGCATAGTTCTGGGGGGGGTATTCCATCCATATATCCTGCATTTTGCATTGTTTAATAGCCCACCTGAAACCTATAAAAAATCATCCAGAACTTTTTTGAACCTCCTTGCTATTATTGTTAAAGCCCCTCCTAGCAGCAATGTATCACCAGCAAAAAGTGAGTGGTTTATTGTTTTTACTCCTTTTGCTATTTTGATCCCTGTGATGTTTCTTTCATTTCTTTGATTTTCTAAAACCCTTCTTAAAGTTTCCGCCATTATAATATATAGGAAGGGAGAGAGAGGACAACCTTGCCTAAGGCCTTTTGTGCTTTGAAAGAAGTCACTGGGCCTTCCATTTATGAGGGGGGCAATCCAAGGGGGTAGAAATGCATGTGTGTATGACTTCCCTTATATCTCTTGAGAAGCTAAGTTTCTGGAGGAAAACCATTAGATATGGATGGCTAACCCTATAAAATGCATTAGCCATATCTAGCTTGATTATGAGGCCTTTGTCTTTCCTTAGCATACTAGAGTGTACAACTTCCTGAACAATAATTACATTATCTATGATTTCCCTGTTGGGCACGAAACCTCCTTGGTTTTCAAATGTGATTATTGGGAGTACTTCCTTGATTCTATTTGCTATTATTTTTGCTATTATCTTATAAGAAGAATTGCAAAGAGAGAGAGGTTGAAACCTGTTGAAAGTTGAGGGGTTTGCTTCCTTTGGGATTAGAGCAAGATAGGAGGATTTTGTGTTGCCTCCTATTTTTTTTTTTGAAGACATTCTTCACCATTCTTAAGAAATCCTTTCTGACGGTATACCAGTGAAATCTGTAGAATGTTATTGTGAAACCATCTGGACCAGGGGCTTTGTCTAGATGCAGGCTCCATATGGCCGCCACTACCTCTTCTTTTGTGGGTTCCTAGCACATTACAGCGTTTTGTTTTTGTTTTTTCTTGTGTGTAATTTAAGAAATCTTCACTCTCAGCCATATCTCCATTGGCTGATAGTAAGTTTTTAAAGCGCTGATAGGCTGCTTTTTTTAGTTCCTCCACACCTTTGACCTCTTGGCTTTCGACTTGAATTTTTTCTATTTGGTTTCTTGCCCTTCTTATTTTCATTGTGTTGTGGAAAAATGATGTGTTTTTGTCCCCTGCCTTGAGCCATAAACTTCTGGATTTCAGTCTTGCCTCTTCTTCTTCTTTCCTATTTTCCCTATATATTTCCCAGAAGATTTCCTTCTCTCTTAGATAATCTTGCTTGCCTTCTTCTCTGTTTTCTTTTCCAGTTTGTATTCTTTCCATTTTCTGCTGTAACTCTTTTTTTTTTTTAATTCATTTGCTCTTGCCAATTCCTTTAATTTGGTTCTTGCAATTTTTAATTTTGTTTCCCAAATATACTGAGGTGATCCTGTTACTCTTGGCTCCCATGCTTCCTTGACTAGTTCGCTGATTTCTGTATTGCTTTCCCAAATTGAGCTGTATCTAAATAGGAGCGGTCCCTAGTTTTCCATTTTTCCCATGACTATTGTCACTGGTTTATGGTTAGATGTTGTGGTGTGTATGATTTTTGATTTTATGGAGCTGTGCACTGCTACTATGTTTTCTTATATCAGGATTCTATCCAGCCTTTCTTTTATGTTGCTTTTGCCCACTCTTTTATTGCTCCAAGTGTATTTCCCGTTGCTTGGTGGGATGTCTATTAAATTGTGTTGTTCCATTATTTCTTTTAGAATATCCCTGGATGGGTCAGTATGGTATGTTGCTCCAAAATTTTCTTCTATACTTCTCACCAAATTTAAATCTCCTCCTAAAATTATTTTCCCAGCTTGTATTTCTTTTAGTGCTTCTTTTATGGTGGCCCAGCATTGCTCTTTTTCCTTGTAGTGATTTGGCGCATACATAGTTATAACACTGTACCTCTCTTTTGTGTTGATTTGCATTAGATCCATTTGGATCCAATGATGGTCTTTTTTGTATTTTATTAACTCCCGGGTTCCTTTTTTCCATATTGTGCAAATACTTCCAGACGCTCCTGTTGCCTGTAATGCTTCCCCTTCATAATTTCTAATTTTTTTTTTGATATTTTTAGTTTCTTGATTGTTTATTTTTGTCTCCTGAATCATAAGGATGTCTGGGTTTTCTTTTTCCAGAATGTCTCTTGTGGCATTTTGTTTGATGGATGATCCCATTCCTCTGCAATTCCAAGAGACCACTATCATTATTTACTTGTTGGGTGGTGCATGGCTCCTTTCCCTCTTTGCTGACTCTTTTCGTTGTTTCATGTACTCCTTCCTCAGAAGGTTTCCATAGTTTGCTGCGTTCCTAATTCCATTTCCTTTGCTTCTGCTTCATCCCTGAGTTATTTGTTTGTCTTTCTTCCTACTTTTTTTTTGATATTCTACATTTGGGGGTGCTTCCTTTCACTGTTTTCTGGTTAGGATTTTGTCTACTGAGGGGGGCGTATGAGAGTTTGATACCAGAGGGGATGAAGTGGGGTTGGGGGTATGTTGTGGGGATCTGTATCTTGGTCCAGGGGATGGGGGAGTTGAAGGATCCAGAGGCTCAAAAGGATTAATGCTGGCAAGGGGATTATTATCTTCTTTGGGTGATGTGGGATGGAGGATGTGGAGGGCTACGAGGAAGATAGATTTGGTTGTTTGTGGACTGTTTTCTTACTTTTGACCTGTTCCCATTTGTTTTCTGGATATTTACTCTTTTCATGTTTATTTTCTTCTTTTTTTGTACATCTATTTGCAAAATGACCATATTCGTGACATACCTTGCATTTGAAGGGGATTTGTTCATAATCCAGTTATTGTATGTGCGTCCACTGGTCCACTTTGATTTTGACAGCGTCTAGTAGCACTTTCCCAAGATCCACTTCTACACAGATTCTGGCGCATGCATGCATATTTTCCTTTGGCTCACATCTGTCTATATATTTCCCAGCTGTGTTTCCTATGGCTTTGACTGAATCATCCCCCCAACAGTGAAGGGGAAGGTGTGGCAATCTAACCCAGACGGGGATGGCATTGGGGACATCCATTTTTGGGTCGAAATCTGGCATCCATCTGTTTAGATACAAACCCCTTGTATCCATAAAATAAGTTCCATTCCTAAAAATTAGATCTCGATCCTCCTTGGTTTCAAAGTGAAAGGTGTAGTAACCTCTTCCACAAAATCTGATTGAGATTTTTCCATCTATTGACGTGGTCCAGTTCCTTTCTACCCATTTTTGCACAGTTTTGGGCGATGGCCATAACCCCGTGAACTTTCCCACTAATCGACGCTCCGCCAGAGAAAGTGCTACTCTATGGGGAAGGGCATGGGGAAGTGAGATTTCAGGAATGTCTTCCAATCTTTTAATAAACTTGGTGATTGATAGTCTGTTCTTTTCCAGGCCCATTGCGGAGATGAGAGAGGCAAAAGATTTTGTTGTTCCTTCATTTTCTTGTTGTTGATCTGAGAGAGGCTCTCCATCCTCAGATGCGTCCATGGTGCTCAAACCCCATCAGGGGGAGGCCACTGAGAAGCACCTGCGAGTAGCTGCAAGCTTATTGCGACGTTCTCTGGCTAGGGCTTTGTAGCTCCTTCAGCAAGCAACGCGCAACTTCAATGTCCAAGTGGCTGTATTTCTTATTAGCCATTTTCATATTGCCTTTTGAGGCAATGTAGACATTTCCAAGTTGGATTTTGTCAAAAAATAATGAACAACATTGTTGAAACAAGTAATGTGTATTTCTCCACCACCTATTTTAAAGAGGTCAAAGCCAAACAACTTACCGAATCCGTATTGATTTTGAAATTTTCAAAGAGGTGTTTTTCTTTTAACGTAGCCTTTTATGCACCAGTTTGAATGGTAAGTGTTTAGTGCTCTGATGGGAATATGGACTGGCATGACAGATGGTGTTGGAATAGAAGGAAGGGGGCAACACGTTTTTGATGAAGGCTCTTGGTTCGATGAGAAGGGAGTTTCTTTGTGAGAAGTGATCGGAATACCCAATTTTTTTGGATTACCAATTAAAGGTGCAGAGGAAGCAAAAATCTCGAAATCTAGTAGCATTATAGATCTACACGGTAAATGATAGTCATAGGAGTAATTATTAGACTCGGAAGTGGTGTCGAGAAAATATGTAAAGTTGAAATAATAAATTTGTAACAAACTTACATTGATGGACCAGTAGCTGAAGTAGTCCAACTTTTAACATGTATAATAGAACCCTTTTACAGCAAGATCGAGGTCATTGAAATTTGTTGGAAGCATAAGGCGATTTATATGTGTGCCATCGAAGATGGTGGTGCAATATCCAAGAGTTGATCTTTACATCGACTGAATCGGGTCAAGTTCAACAATTTTTAGCAATGGTTGAGTATGAGTTTATCCAGAGAGCATTGAGAAAATAACATTTTCAGTAAGTTTTGTTGTCATTTTTTGAAAGTAGAGATAACAAAATAATTACTCTAGAGAACAAAATTCATAAAGGTGGTTTTTGCTTTAAAATCATTTATATGTCGTTTTTCTCGCATTAAATGTTTACCATTCATAAGATTCCTATAGCACTACATGAAAAGTTATGAAATAAAGGGCAACAAGCATGTTCATATTGTTTGTAATTCAGTGGTTATCTAAACTTGTAAACATAAAAATGTAGAGATTTATTACAACAAGTTCCATATGATTGTCCTCTTCCAAGCATAGTTAAAATTGTAATTCAAAATTTCAAAAACCTACCCATGATAAAAACAATCAGATAGGCACCCTAGCACCCACTGAGAGTATTCAATAAACCTATGTCGATTGCATAGGCAATGAGAATAACTGAAAAGACCTTTTATTTGATTTCCCGTGGAGCCTTGGGAGCTTTGGTGGTGAGGCTGTTATAAAACCAGCTCACAAAAAGATAGAAAAGATAGATCAACGACTTAAAAATCAACCTCTTCGAGGGGGAAACCTCCTTTACATTACACAAATGAACAATTCTTGGATGATACAAATGACAAGGCCACCTTTTTATATATTGGATTCTAAGGGGTCATAATATAATCAGAGCCGACATAACAATAATAATGTAAGGGCACAACAATAACAATAGTGGGCTTCTATGGGGCACAATAATAACAATATTGGGACTACATGGGCACAACAATATAATAAGGGGGTTGCACTAATAACAATAAGGGGTTACACTAGTAGTATAGGGACCTAACATGCCCTTCTTCTTCAAAAAGTGTTGTCCTCAACGCTTGAGTAGTTCTAGATGCTTCTATATAAAATTATCGTCCTCCCATGTGGAATATTCGGCGAGTAAGTTCTTCCACTTGATGAGATAATCTGAAATTGATCGATTTCGTAGCTTTCAGGTTCTTGTTTCTGTGACTGCTTCAGGTTCCAATATGACTTTTCCTTCCTCATCAAGATCCAACAATATTGTTTGAGCTAGGAACTTGTCACCTATAACCTTCCTTAAGAATGAAACATGGAAAACTGGGGGCACTCGGGAAGATGCAGGAAGCTCCAATTTGTATGCCATAGTACCAATCTTTTGCAGCACCTTGCAAGAACCATAGTACTTTGGTGATAATTTATAATCCGTCTTAGCCTGCTTGAGGGACATTTTTTTGTATGGTTTTATTCGTAAAAATACCCAGTCGCCTATATCATAACTTCTTTCGCTGCGATATTGATTTGCTTGTTGTTTCATTCGATTTTGCGCAAAAGTGAGGTTATCTTATTTCTTCTTGATATGTCATATCTTGAGAGTTTGAGGAGTGGTAATTCCTGCCAATGCATTACAAGATATGGTTGGATTCATTTCTTCTTTCTATGGGGTTGGTTCCTGGTGTATATCCTCTTCTTTTGACGTTTCTTGATCATTTTCTTCCTCCTCTTCACAATCAATGTAAAATAATTCATTCTCAGCACACTTATGACCTTTAGTGTATTTTCTGTCACAACTGTAAGAAAGGTTGTTTTTTCTTTTTTTCTTCCAATTGTTGTGGTGTAAACCTAATCCGGATTTAAACAGGAATGCAACAAATTACAGAGATAACCATAAACACAGAGATGTAGCAGAAATAATACTTCATTTCATTAATGTAAAATATTGAAATATGCTTACAACAAAAATGGAAATAAACCAACTAGGGCGATGGTAGCTTATCTCTGAGAAGAGATGTGGCGGTTACATGCCTCTGAATTGTGTTACAACAAGGCTCGAAGGCCTATTTATTGTTGAGAAACAATGGAAAACCCTACACATCCAAAAACCTAACCCTAGAAGATGAAACGCCAAACTGTGAGCCCCGTTTGGGTAAATTGGTACATCAACTTCCCGGGGTCGTAACTTTGGCATATGATCTCCGTTTGACGCACACAATATCTCGTTAGAAAAATGTATCCGAGAAATACAACTTTCGGAAGAGAAAAATTGGTCCATGGACCCATGTTGCTCCTTGTTTTCCCAGAAAACATCGTTTAGCGCCTCAAAACGGCTCCGAAAGTTCAGGAACCGAAAAACTACTAAAAATAGTAAATTGTGCTACAATTACGGAAATTGAAAAATTGAAAGAGATAGTTGTGGGGGTCCAAATGGGATAGGTGGGTGGCCACCAACATACACCTGGATCATTCCTCCCCCCTTAGGAAGCAATGGTCCCCATTGCGTTGAGTTCCTCCATCTGCTGAACTTGTTCTCCAATCTCTGATGTGTCCGGTAATGGTGGGAAGCATGGTCGATGACGGTCCACATTGAACACTTGTTGCAGGCGAAGGAATGGAGGAATGTTGTGCTCCAAAGCATTGTTCCTCATAGCCTTAGTAATGCTGTAAGGACTATGTCGGCGTTGTCGGAGCTTCTAATGGGCTCTTGTAAGGCGTTCTTTTTGCAGATGCAACCAGACTTTATTGCCCACCTGAAGCTTATGTGGTACCCTTGTGGGTGAGGAGAAGTTTTTTCATGTGTTCTGTCATGACCGTATCCCTTTTCTGCAGCTGCTACATGGAGGAACCCTTCGCAGGGGTCATGCATGTGGTGACGATCTTCCCCTTTGGGAGCGAACCAGATAGATGAATTTCCTAGTCTAGGAGATGAGCTTGCTGCCTTTTTTAGCAGTGATCAAAGAGGTGGCGGTAGGTGGGTCTACCTCCGGTATCCTATATAATGATTCACCCAAAGAATTAATGACAGCGCGAGGCCTTGACTCATACACAACATGTCGCCTCCACAAGTATGACTGGCCTAATAATACATCACAAACATCCAGAGGTGTAACATCACACAATAGCTCGTCTCTGAAGGGCTTGATGTTGTAGGGAAGGCGACACTGTTGGTGAACTTTGTGATCTCGTCCTTCATGAAGCCACCCGATACTGTACAGCTAGTCAGTAGGCCCAACCGCTTCACGACCTCTGCTGAAACGAGGTTCTTTTGGCTGACATTGTCGACAATGAATTGTAGCGGCAAATCCTTCACCCACATTTGTGAGTGGAAAAGATGTTCCCCCTCCTCTGGATCTTCGGGCTCATTCTTCTAGATCTTGGCGGTGGCAACAATGAGGCTCGGCTCCGCAACAATGATCTACTTCCCTTTGCCATTCCCCTTGGTGGGTTCTGACTTAGGGTCGGAACATGCATCTGATTGGGAAGCCTTCAACTTGGCCACCAGCGACTGCTTGGTCCGACACTCAATTGTGTTGTGAGTGGGGCTCTTGTGGAACTCACACTACTTTCCTATGTCCTTCTTCGACTTCGTGGTGTTGTTCTTTTCTTACGGCTTCGACGGGTTGTCTTGGGTCACCCCGCCTTGGCTTTGTCCTTTGGTCTTCGGATTCGCAGATCCAAACTCTCGCTTCTTCTGTTTGAACTTTTGCTCGATTTTGACAGCGTATCAGTATGTCGTGCCGAGTGAAGAGATGTTCAGGAACTCCATCTCTTCTTGGATGTATCTGTGTAGGTAGCCGCGGTATTTGAGTACTAGATGCAGATCATAATCTTTGATATCCAATTGTGTTCGAAGGGTATGAAAAATGTTGGTGAACTCTGGCACATCTTGGTCCCTTCCCTGTTGTAATGTGGTCCACTTGATGTATTTGTCCTCATAGCTCTTAACAGGGTAATACTTCTCCTTGATGGCATCTCGGAATGAATCCCAAGTGGGTGCGGTTGAAAATAGTGAGCCCCTATTTTCATTCTTCTGTGCGTAGTAGGTATCCCACTAGTCCTTAACGTGGGGGGCTACTTTGAGAAGAGTGAAAACAATCTTTTCCCGACTCGAAAATTCATGAACAAAAAAATACCCATCTAGCAGATTTAATCATTTATCTACGACATCTGCATCTATTTGACCCTCGAAGATGGGGATTTCAAAACTAACTTGTACCTTAAATGATTTGGAGTTTCCAAAGTAGCTATTGGAAGCCGATGCGTCGCCTCTGAGTAGCCACTGAAGGATCTGCGCAAAGCTGTCCATTGTCACGTTCCTTTGTCGCTCGAGGGCTTCTTCGAGCAAGATTTTGATAGGATCTTCTGCACCCTCGTCTTTCTTTTCATTTGCCATGGGAGGTTGTCGGGATTTGCGAGGCTGGTCTTGCAAAGGTTCGACCAGTTCAAGCCCTAACTCCTTATATCTCGACCTTGTTGGGGACATGCAAATAAAAATAGAGGAAAAGCAGACCCCTCTGATACCACTGATTCGGATTTAAACAGGAACGCAACAAATTACAGAGATAACCATAAACACAGAGATGCAGTGGAAATAATACTTCATTTCATTGATGTAAAATACTGAAATATGCTTACAACAGAAATGGAAATAAACCAGCTAGGGCGATGGTAGCTTATCTCTGAGAAGAGATGTAGCGGCTACATGCCTTTGAACTGTGTTACAATGAGTCTCGAAGGCCTATTTATTGTTGAGAAACAATGGACAACCCTACACATCCAAAAACCTAACCCTAGAAGATGAAACGCCAAACTGTGGGTCCCGTTTGGGTAAATTGGTACATCAACTTCCCGGGGTCATAACTTTGGCATATGATCTTCGTTTGATGTGCACAATATCTCCTTAGAAAGATCTGTTCAAGAACTACAACTTTGGGAAGAGCAACATCGGTCCGTGGACCCATGTTGCTCTCAGTTTTCCCAAAAAACATCGTTTAGGGCTTCAAAACGGCTCCGGAAGTTCAGGGCCCGAAAAACTGCTAAAATTAGTAAATTGTGCTACAATTACGGAAACTGAAAAATTGAAAGAGACAGTTGTGGGGGTCCAAATGGGATAGGTGGGTGGCCACCAACATCTACCTGGATCAAAACCTTGTAGGTTATGGAAAGTTAGGAGCAACAACACTTCCATATTTATAATTGTGAGTGGTAGGATTTCTTATTGCCATAATTTTTCTTTCTAGCCTGAATGCCTCCTCCAATGAGTCAGGTTACCAACCTCAGAATGTTATCTTTTAAAGTCCCTATGAATACATCAATCCTCTGCTTCTCTGGAATATCATTTACCCTTATATTCAATTTTTGGAAGTCTTGAATGTGCTTTTCCATTGAACCCTTTTGTTTGAGATTTATCAATTGGCTAAAGGAGGTGTTTCTCTTTGTATCCTCATAATGTGCTATCATTTCCTCCATGAAAATTGACCATGTGACAAGTGGTTTATGAGAACAAATCCCTTTATACCATAAAAATGGATTTGGTTCTAAATATAAAGATGCAATACGTACCTTTTGTAACAGTTGCACATCATGTAGATCAAAATATTTTTCCTTCTGTAGTATC
The DNA here is from genome assembly GCA_000404065.3 of Pinus taeda. Classification (NCBI taxonomy): domain Eukaryota; kingdom Viridiplantae; phylum Streptophyta; class Pinopsida; order Pinales; family Pinaceae; genus Pinus; species Pinus taeda. The sequence goes on from APFE030424797.1 coordinate 52,849, forward strand.
CATGTTATGGGATCCTTGCCATCAAACTTCTTCATATCGATCTTTGGAATATGGTGAGTCTTCAATCCAATGTTAAATTTTATGAAATCATGATTAACATTGATTTTTTTTCTCATCATGAGTTTCCTCTACTACCTTTTCATCATTAGGAGGCCTTTCTTGTAGCAACTTTGTCCCACCTTCCTTCAAACCTTCCATGTCTTTCTTCAAATCTTCCATGCCTTTACTCAAATATTCTTCCCTACCATCAATATTAGCGTCCATGGCACATATAAAACTATTTATCTTAGCTTCAATCGCATTCTTCAAATCATCCATCCAAATTTTCTTACTAGGTGTTTCTATTTTTTTTATTCAAGTCATTCTTTTTCTTGCTTTTAGCAACTCGATTTTGAATTTGTTATATCTTTGAAATTTTGGATCTCCAAGGTCTGAAATTGTGATCTTCAATAGCTCTCTGCATTCTCTTTCCAATGGCACCCATTTGATCGAAATTGGATTCTCCAAGGAAGAGTTATGCCCAGCCTCCCAAGATGACCTGATTATATACATTTTTAGTAGAGTGAAACTTGGACGAAGTGCCACGTGTCACTGTTTTGACCTTCGGACCTGAAAACAATGCATAGAAAAATACAGTTCGTCCTATTTTTGTAACTTCTTACGAAATTTCAATCTGATGCTCAGAGAGAAAGTTATGACAATTTTCCCAAGGTAACCTGTATGGGATGTAATTCAGGAGCCTGCAAAAACCCTAAATAACTTAGACTATATCTCTGAAAATATAGCGAAATAATATTTGAAATTCAAGCCCAAGCTTTAACAAGATTTTAGATCAAATGGGTTTTAATTTCAGAGTTTGAGCCTTTGTAAAAGACAAATTATTGCGAAAATACCACGATGACCTGTTCGAGATGGAGTTCTGAAGCTTTCAAAAACCCTAACTTCCTCGGATCATATCTTTGAAAATATAGTGAGACAAGATCTAAAATTTGGACCCAAGGTTCAGAACGATTTCATCTCAAATGGGTTTTTCTTTTTAGCTTTTGAAACTTCGTAGAGAAAAATTTATAGAGAAAATGCCACGATGACCTGTTTGGAGCAGCGAAACCCTATAATCCAAAGCTCTGATACCAAATGTTATGAAACCATCTTAAAAAAAGATAGAAAAGATAGAGCAACGACTTAAAAATCAACCTCTTTGAGGGGTAAACCTCCTTTACATTACATAAATGAACAATTCTTTCTATATATAGGATTCTAAGGGGTCATAATATAATCAAAGGCAACATAACAATAATAATGTAAGGGCACAACAATAACAATAGTGGGCTTCTATGGGGCACAATAATAACAATATGGGGACTACATGGGAAAAAAAATATAATAAGGGGGTTGCACTAATAACAATAAGGGGTTACACTAGTAATATAGGGACCTAACAAAGGCCTACAACTATTTTAAATAAACACAGAGAATGCCAGAATTAGTAAGTTATAATGCAAAGAACACCTTTGAAATCCAAAGGATTGCAAGGCGATCAAACCTGTAAGATTAGTTAGTACTGTACTTGACTAGTGGCTATTTAAAATCATGAGCCACAGTAAGAAGCTTCAAAGGATTTATGAGTTAAGTAAAAAATGTTTTTTTAATGGTTGCAAATTGGGCAAGGTGCACTACTTGGCACCATCAATGGTTATCATGGGAGAAAATCAATCCCACTCACAGACTGGTATGCCCTTTTTCCAAAATCAAAAATCACAAATGAGATCAGATCTACAAAACTCAACAACTTGATGACTAATCGTATGGGAGTGATAAACAACTCCCATAAGGTAGAAACTATAGGGTATACAATAGATATTAATGCAAAATGATCCATACAAAAAGTCATCAATAATCAATCCAAAATTTGTTCCTAAAATGTAAATGATAGAAATACCAACGAAAATTTATTGATGTGGATATTACGAATATTCACTTATAGAAAAGTCAAAAGAACACTGCAACTAAAATAAACTCTAATATCTTGTTCCATAGAGTAGAAACATACCTAAAATCCATAAATGGAAGAATAGAATGAAGAATGACAAGATTAGTATCTGATGTAAATATGCAATACAGCTAAATGATAATCCAAATCATATTCACACAATCCTCAACTCTTTCAAGACAAAGATGCCATAGTGATAATATACATTCTCTAAGTTCCACAAGTGGCTCAACCATGGGTCTTGCCAGTAAATATGCCAATTGTTTAGCAGCACGAATGACAACGAATCACGACTCGGATGCATTTTCAAAATTTTGTAGAAAAAATATTGTGCCTAAATATTTAAGGTGGGAAATCATCTCCCAGGCTTCTATCCAATCAAACAGAGGACCAAAAAGAGATAAACTAGACTCTTTTTTATGGATGTATGTATGGAGGGAAGATTTTTTATGGTATGATGGATGTTGGGATGTCTCAGTCCCTTATGTTGGAATGACTAAAGTCAACTATTTTAAAGTCCTCAAAAGAGATATGGGGACTAGTACTTGCATGAGAATTAGACAATCTTAAAGATTTTTGGTTTTGACAAGAATAATTTAATATTACCTATGTTTATGACTCCATGCCTAATTAATTTTTCTAAGAATTTGAATGAGTCCTAATTCAAGTTGTTGTTGAGGACTTCCTAAACCTATACCATGGAATTTTGATTTTTTTTGCGTACAAAGTTATGCTTGAGCTCTGAACTTCCCCAACTCAAGATCATAATCAAATTTTATTGTACGATTGAAAGGTAACTTGTTTTATTATGCCTGTAGACTTGCAACCTTACTTACCCTTCAGACTAATACAATAAGACTCACATATTTTATGTACACAAATCCAAATAGAGGAACCATTGCCAAGTGCCCATATGGTGCTAACTTATAGAAATGTTGTTGTAGGTTAACTTTTCTTGCAATATGGGGAATACTATCCAAGGTTTGGGAAGAGTCATTTTCAAGCAATTTATAGACTTTTAGTCTGAATGAGTATGCATGCGTTGCATAGAACGTTTGCATTTATTTAAAATGATTAATTACTAGCATAGATTTATTTAAATTTAAGATTTTTTCAAATTTAAAGGAGTATCTTTAAGGAAATATTTGTATTTTAAGGAATTTAATCTTTCTTGATACTTGTACGTTTGAGTTTAAAGGGATTTATGCTAGTATACCTTCAAATATATTTATGTTTAAAGGGATCTATGTTTTTATAATATAAATGAAAGAATGTAATAGTGAAAATGTTTTGACATAATATAATAGTGAAAAAGAAAAAAGGAAATTGTGATGCCCAATGTCTCATTACAATACAAAAATATCATTAAATTAAGGATTTTTTATTTGTCTGGTTAGACCCTTTACTAGTTTGTTCAGAATTTCTGCAATATCTTCCATTGGTATTCTTGGAATGTGACTTTTGAATCTTTAGGGATTTTCTTGCTCATGCCTTGAGAATTATTACAATGGTTCCCACTTGATCCTCTTGGAATGTTGCTTCCCAATTTTCAGTGTGATTTTTTATTCTTTTTCTCTATTGTGAGAATATAATATTTAATGAAAAATAAAATCCTTCTATTCACATTTCATAATTTTTGAATATCCAACATGACAAAGACAATAAACAAATTTATTTAAATAAAATTGCTCTTAACAAATAAATAAACCTTTTCTAACATAAATTTCTAAACTTTTTCTTACATAAAATTTTTGAGGCAGTTGCAACCTTGGCTGCATTATTGGGCACTGGAAAAAGGGCAAAGGAAAAGCTTCACCTCCTGTATCACATTTGATTTTCCTTCAACGGTAGATGTAAGTATTTTTGAAGCAGATAGTTGTAAGGATTGTTTAGAATTTTTTTCACAAGAATTCCAGACATGGAGTATGTTGGAATGATTTTGGATCTATCGCATAAATTTTATTTTATCTAAATTTTGAACCAACATATGTGGTCCATTCATTAGGGTGAATGAACCACATCTAATGGTTGGAAACATGGATAAAAAAAAACCTATATGATGGATCCTAAAGCATTTCAACATTCCAAGAATGATATTGTCCCTGAAATGCTAGATTCTACTATTCAAGATGCTTGCAGAATTCTTCATGATAATGTCATGTACTTTACTTATACAATAGCAAACTATGGGCTTGATTCTCTAATGGCTTTCTTAAGCCATGGTACAATGTGTATTGAAAACTCTGATACAGTTTTGATGATGCTTCATTTGAGGATGGAAAAGCAAGACAATTGTTATCATAAGATTGTATAGGATTACATTCAAGAGCACATAGCTTATGATTCTGTTTTGGAGAAATTAAAACAACTATTTTGGATAAATTCAAACAACAATGACTAACCTTACGGGCATTAGTTTTAGATTCAACCAATAAATTTTGGTCAAAAGAATCATTTCAACAACCTATCAGGATTGGCTACAAATTCCACCATGAAAGGGTAAAAAGATATAACATAGAATATAAAAACTGCATTCATCATCCAAATCCTGTTGCACATAAACCATGTTGATATCTTCAATATCATTTTTAACAGAAAAGCTGGCTAGTATACCTTTGTAGAGAGATTTATGAAGAAATTTGTCGGAAGAAGCAAGCTACGCTGAAATTGCGAGTCATCAAAGAAATGAATCACAATATTATTGACCTTTTAATATCTTTCTACAGGACTAATTGTCTATAGTTTTGAAAAATATGCGTCAGGTAACCTTGAAAGAGACAAAAAAAAATTGACTACATTAGTGAGTTTTGTATTATTCTAGAGATTGTCCATAATGCAAATACTATTACAAATGTATTTTAAATAAACACAAAGAATGCCAAAATTAGTAATCTATAGTGCAAAGAACACCTTTGAAATCCAAAATATTCCAAGGCTATCATGCCTATAAGATTAATTAGTACTGTACTTGACCACCGACTATCTAAAATCATGAGCCACAGTAAGAAGCTTCAGAGGATTTAGGAGGTGATCTAGGTGTTAAGGAATAAATGTTTTTTTAATGGTTGCAAATTAGGCAAGGTGCACTACTTGGCACCATCAATGGTTATCATGGGAGAAAATTGGTTTAGGGGCTCTCAAGAAGAGAATGATGAGTAAATATTTAGTAGTATATAAGTAAGACAATGTAGGTTTTAGGATGTCTAGATCTTGAATTTCTTAAACAAATGATTTCTTTGTAGCATCTCTTGCAATTCAATCTCTTGAAATAATGAACATTCAGGTATTGCAACTTTGTGCACAATTGCATGTGCAGAACCCGGCTTAGTGTGAAGAATCCACAACTGAGTCTTGTGCAAGAAGGCAATAAAAACTGTAGTGGATAATGGTGAAAAGAATAGACTTAAAATTGCAATGATTAGTTTACAATAGTGCACAACTTGGATATATGATTTGGACCAACTCAACCTTGATAAAAAAAATGAACTTTGATCCCCAAGAAGAGTGCATCCATCAAAATCCGACGAAGCAGTTACATGGAGCCAACCTTTACACCTATTATAAATCTCTTCATGATCAAGTAGAATAACATGGATCTAGGAGCACAAATCTAAAGAGACTTGAAGACCAAGTCAAAGTAAACCCTAGTGATCAATTTTAAACTAACAAAATGTGTGATGTAGCACCTTTAGGTTAGCTAATATGTTATGCACAGATGATAGGTCGAGAGAAGAAGATCGTTCCAAAGTGCACGCCATACTGGAAATGAATTTGTATTGGTTGTTGTCCCAGTAAGAGATATTAGTTGGAAAGTCCCACTCACAAACTCATATGTCCTTTTTCCAAAATAAAAAATCTCAGATCAGATCAGAGCTACAAAATTCAGCGACTTGACGACTAATCATATGGGAGTGATAAGAAGCTCCCAAAAGGTAGAACCTATAGGGTATACAATAGTTATTACTACAAAACGATCCATACAAAAAGTCATCAATAACCAATCCAAAATTTGCTCCTAAAATGTAAATGACAGAAATACGAATGAAAATTTATACATGTAGATATATGAATATTCACTTATAGGAAAGTCAAAAGAATATTGCAGCTAAAATAAACTCTAATATCTAGTTCCACAGAGTAAAAACATACCTAGACTCCATAAATTGGAGAATAGAATCAAGAAAGACAAGATTAGTATCTAAACTAAATATAAAACACAACTAAATGTTGAAGACATGACAATCCAAATGATATTCACAGAATCCTCAGCTTTGTCAAGACAAAGATCCCAGAGTGGTAAGGTATATTCTCCAAGTTCCAAAAGTGGCTCAACCATGGGTCTTCCCAGTAAAGATGCCAATTGTTTAGAAACAGGAATGATAGTGAATGACCGCTTGAATGGATTTTCAAAATTTTGTACAAAAAACATTGTGCCTAAATATTTAAGGCGAGAAATCATCTCCTAGGCTTCTATCCAATCAAACAGAGGATCAAAAATCCATGTTGTTGTAGCATTGAGAACAAGTACATTTTTATACAAGTCATAGAATCCAATCAGAACAATAATGATAGAGATTAAGATAGAAATTGGGATGGAAAGAGTACACACAATTTTGAACATCAAAAGATACACACAATTCCTTTGAATCATAACAATAGTGATAGAACTTAAGATAGAAATTAGGATGGAAAGGGTACACACAATTATGAACATGAAAAAATATATATATACAACTCCTTTGATTGTGCGAAACTGATATGCATTCTACTAAACCTCCCCTCTCCTTGACCCTCTATGTGCCCAGCTTCCTTATGCATATGTGTTAGATAGTAGTAAGGTCACATGCAACATATGCCTTGGAATTTTTTATACAACTATAAAAGCTCCTCACATGCCATGATGATTATACCGACGACGACATCCACAGTGGAGTGACACCTCCTATTAGCCTATTACTTGATCCTACACTACCAATATGCCTTTTTCTTAACCCCTCCACTATACAACTTCTTTAAGTATGTGTTACTTATTAATACAGACAAAGTATTTTAATTTTCTATTGGCAAAGTATTTAAACCGTTTTATGACAAGAGCTTAGCTGGACAAAATCATACCAAACTTTCTCCTCTGAATACTATGAGTACAACTAAACCCATGTAATATCATCTTTCTTCCTCTCTTATATTTCAATAATATTGAAACATTAATATGGAGGTGTATTAATAACATTAATAAGGAATTGGATTGTTTGAGAATGTAAGTATGAGCAAAAATAGTTCTAATTAAGTGGGTATGATAAATGAATTGTGTTAATGGATTACTATTGTGTTTATCTCTATATTGGCATAGAGAATTTGAGGAATAGTCAAGACGTCACAGAATATCCCAAGTTGTCCTGAACCAGAATGCCCTAAATTTAAAGGGCTGGATCAAATAACAACAGATGGAAAAAGATGATGTGCAATTGAAAACAAATATCAATGTGTAAGCGAATATTAAGAAGGATATTTAGCCTTCGGTTATTTACATTGTTGATCAATTTGGGCACTATCTAAAATCTTTTATGTAGTGTCTAAACACAGTTTATGTAGTGCGTAAAGGATGTCAAAAAGAAAATACTTGGTGGGTGATTTATTCAGTTTGGTAGATCTACAACATCTTCCATGGGTACATTATCTCATCATGGATTTCAATGATGGTGATCTGATATAATCCAGAATGGATGTGAATGCATGGTGTGAGGACATCTCATAAAATAAAACAAAAATCCATTCACAAACAACACACAAAATCCACTCACTCACCTTACAAAGAGAAGTTCCACATAAGCCGTTGTTTGTTAAAAGCACATAAAATCCTGTTCAAATAAAGAAACCAACCGTTCATTCACTGCAAAAATTACCTTCCCGGAGTACATTTTTATACAAGTCATAGAATCCAATCAAAACAATATGATAGCAATTAAGATAGAAATTAGGATGGCAAGAGTACACACAATTCCTAACATGAAAATATACAAAAAAATTCCTTTGAATTAGAACAGTGGTGATAGAAATTAAGATAGTAATTAAGATGACAAGAGTACACACAATTCTGAAAATGAAAAGATATAGACAACTCCTTTGATTGTGCAGAACTGATATGCCTTATGCTCAACCTCCCCCCTCCTTGACCCTCTATGTGCCCAACTTCCTTATTCATATGTGTTAGATAGTAATAAGGTCAAATGCAACATAGGTGCCTTGGAATTATTTCTACAACTATAAAAAACCCTGACATGCCATGATGATTATGCTGACGGGCGCATCCACAGTGGAGTGGCACCTCCTATTATCCTATTACTTGATCCTAAATGACCAATATGCCTTTTTCTTAGCCTCCCCTTATATAGCCTCTGTAAGTTTGTGTTCCTTATTAATAAGGAGTGTTTTTTTTTTTAACGAAGTATTTTAACCTTTTTTTATAACAAGAGCTCAGTTGGACAAAATCATACCAAATTTTCTGCCGTAAATTCTATGAGTACAACTAAACCCATCTAATATCATCTTTCTTCCTATCTTAGATTTCAATAATATTGAAACATTAATATGGAGGTGCATTAATAACATTAATCAGAAATTGGATTGTTTGCTAATGTAAGTATGAGAGGAAATAGTTCTAATTAAGTGGGCATGATGGATGAATTGTGTTAAAGAATTACTATTGTGTTTATCTCTGTACTGGCATATATAATTTGAGGAATAGTCAAGACGTCCCAGAATGGCCTAAGCTAACCTGAACGAGAATTCCCTAAATTTAAAGGGCTAGATCAAATAACAACAGATGCAAAAAGATGATGTGCAATTGAAAACAAATATCAATGTGTAAGCGAAGATTAAGAAGGAAATTTAGGCTTCGGTTATTTACATTGTTTATCAATTTGAGTAGTGTCTAAACTCTTTTTTTATACAGTGTCTAAACTCAATTTATGCAGTGCGTAAAGGCTATCAAAAAACAAATACTTGGTGGGTGATTTAATCGGTTTGGTAGATCTACAACATCTGCCATGGGTACATTATCTCATCATGGATTTCAATAATGGTGATCTAATATCGTCCAGAATGCATGTCAACGCATGGTGTGAGGAAATCTCATAAAAGAAAATAGAAATCCATTCAAAAACAACATAGAGAAGCCACTCATTCACCTAACACAAAGAAGGTTCACATAAGCCATCATTTGTTAAAAGTACATAAAATCCCATTCAAGTAAATAAACTAACCGTTCATCATTGCAAAAGTTACCTTCCTGGGGTATGAGTAACTTCTCATCTCTGTAGATGTGGGTCATCAATCAAGATCTTTTCGGGCAAGCAAACCCATGGATAACAAGATTGAGAAAGCAAGAGACTACCCTTCGACAAGAAGCAAGTAGGATCAATGAGCGTGTGCCTAACCTCACAATGTGTGCCATTAGCGCAACAAATCATTGGGGCATTGGAAATTCATACACAAATTTGGAAAATGACGCATCCCTAATTCCATTAACACTAAATATACTATGAGTACAACTACACCCATGTAATATCATCTTGCAGAGTAGATAATGATATGGTTTTCCGAGAAGATTAGAGACACAGAGAGAAACCATAAATACGAACTAGGGCATTGTAAGTTCCATATGGCAAGAGAAGCTTAGAGGGACGGGCAAGAGAAACCCTGCCTCAAGGTCCTAGTGTTAGCTGCATAGTAACTGTCCTCACAACAACAACAACACCATAAATTAGGAAAGGCACCTTGGTGATAGGAACACCAGTGAATGATTCTGCTTCTGGATATGCATCTACAACTGTAATCCTGGTGGAGAAACTGTTTAAATGAAATTATGAAAAATGTGGCCCTAATTAATAACCATCAGGCTGTCATCATAATGAGCTTGTGATGCAGAGGACGCCTTATTCGGATGTAGGGCACCGTTGGTAAATGACGACTCCTTGTAGCTGCGCCCACTGTAAAGGTGGATATTGAATCACTTGTCATTCCAATTGCCCCTCATCCTTTTGTAAAGGTGGCTATTCGCTTGCGGCTCTGCCTAACCAGAAACTGTTTTATGGTTTATAAATTAATAATTAACGGTTCCTTATGTTTTTTTAGTAAAGTTTTTCATTTATTTTTAAAACTATTTATTTTTAATCTAATGGAAGACCATTGTTGACCATTGTTGACCATTGTTGACCATTGTTCAATCGTCTAAAAATGGATCTGATGATCAATAATAATACAAAGTGATAGCTAGCAAGGGGAGTTCTTCCCAGAGGAAAACGCCTTACGATATAAAGATTTTATTGAAAATTATATAAGCAAAAAAATATTTTTAAAATTTTAAATATAAAAAAATAATATAACTTTTTTATAGAATATATTTATCTTACAAGTATTCAACTTTACAAATACTGTTTTCTTAATTTTAAATAATTTGAACCTTTTTTCACATTTTTGAAATATTTTTATGAAAATTGTAAAACCTTGTATGACAATATAACCAATGAATTGTATACATATTGTTCTCTTAATTTTAATATTAAATAATCTTATATTTCGTAGATTTTAAATTCATTGTGTTTAACGAAGAGAAAGCAAAATATACTTCGGTTTCCCAAATCTACCATAAACAAATACAAATCACTTTTTTAATTTAGATTCTAAATAATTCAAAATACAACATCCAAATAATCACTTAAAATGAAAAGAAAATCATAAAATCATAAAAACACAAAACAATAAACAATAATATAACATGTTGGATGAGTAAATGAAATAAATTAAAAACACCACCACCATCATCCAGCTTTATATGAATAACATTCCCTTAGTTCTAAGCATTCTTGATATGGATATCATACTCTTAGTTTTGTTTCTGGCATTCATTACTTATTTAAAAATATGGACAGATACGTGCAAGATATATGATAGTCACAAAACAATAATAAAATGAAATGAAATTTTAACGTCCACTAGACTAGATAAGTCTATAAGACCACTAGCTTCCCTTGTTTTTCCCTTTTGCAATTCAATGCTCTTATTATTCAAATTAATGATGAGCTAACACAACCTTGTAACAGTGCCCTCACTTAAAAGACAATTTCAAGGAACTGCTATTAACATACTATTGTAATTGTCTCTGAAAGCATCACATTCCAAAATGAAACGTTTTTCAGATTCCACTGCACTAGAAGTGCAAAAAGTACACACCTGCTCTTCCCAAACTTCTTTAGGTCTTTCCCACCCCACCGTAGTTGATGTGAGTTATTTCGTAACTGAGCAATAAGAATCTTTTCTCTCCATGGAATGCTAGCTCCAATATACTTTTTTTGCTGGAGATCACAAGTGAGGTTGAATTCTTGAACATAAGAAAAAACATAATAGTCAAGGCACATACATGCAAGTTTAAAACGGTAAAAACTCTCTGATTGAGTTACAAAGAGTGATAAAACAATTAGTTTACCCAGGTCAAATATATATAAGAAGATATTGTCAAATTGATTGAGTAACCCTGCAGCCTGTAAAGAAAGATATAAGCATACGAAGGTTTTATTTATCAAAACAACTCAAAACTTTGATAGTTTTCAATAGAAATGAACAAGTTACCTCTCCAGGGAGCCAAAAACATGATTATGGGCATGAAGGCTGGTCCTTTCCCAATTCGTTAACATTGGGAATCAATCAGACTCCACGTTACAGTGTGGGGTTTGATGATGCGTCGTGTTTTAAGGCAGGGGAGCCTTTTCTGTCTCCCCCTGTCAAGGCCAATAATTCATGTCATGGCGCATGGCGCATGGCGCAGGTAATATAGGTTATATGCCAAAATTCAAGTCAGGCTTGCAGCCCAATACAACTCTTTGGAAGGTGTACGTAGAGTTTATAATTGAAGAAGTATCTGCAAATCAACATCTGAAGGGGGATTATTTGGGTGAGTCTGCAATAAAGTTCCCACCGTCTCCTTGATCTGACTTAAGATCTGAGTCATGATGCTTTGGTAGGAACTTTTTTTTATGTTTGAAGATTATGTTGTTCCTTTCCTTCCATACATTCCATATTATGAAGGTTGGAGTTAAAGCCCAAGCTTTGCTGATTATTTCATAATCTGAAAAGTTTCCTCTCCAGTTATTAAGGGTATTGGTGATGCTCCCTTTGTTCTTGTCTGTCGTTCTGAAAATGAAGGCAAAAGCATCCCACAAGTTGGAGGTGAATATGCAGGTGTTGAGTAGGTGCTCCATCATTTCCTCTTGATATTCACAAAGCTGGGATCTAGATGGTCCTAGAACACCCCTCTTCCTAATGTTCTCCCAAGTAAGAATTTTCTTATGATGTACCAGCCACACGAAAATTTTGGTTTTCATCCATCCTTGATGCCTCCATAGGTTTTGCCAAACCCTATCTGGTTCCTTAGAATCAAGCTCCACGACTAAGCGCTTTGCCTCCTTAAGATTAAAGGTGCCTTCATTATTACTGCCCCATCTAAGTTGGTCATGATCCTCTGATACCATTATTTTCCTTTGGTCCAACATTGCTAGAAGTGCATCAGCTTTTACTTTCAAGGGGCTGTCATCCCTGAACTCCATATTCTTCCAGGTTCACCATTTTCCTTCACCACTAGTCTGATCCCAAAAATATTTTACCCTAAGTAGTCCTTTGGTGTCAGTGTCATTCTTGAGTTCCACAAAGTCCTCTCTTAGCATTATAGGTTCTTGTTGCCATTTATCCTCCCAAAACAAAGCTAGATCTCCCGCTCTGATTTCCCAAAAACTATTCTTTTGAACTATGCTTCTATTCTCCCACACTTTATTCCAGATGTAGGAGCCTTTTATGATGCCAGACATCCTTATAAGGTTACTGTTTTTCTAATTACTAGCGTATTTATCCTTCCAAATACGAGCACATTATGCCTCTGGATCTTTTACCCATCTCCACCATAGTTTAGCCCCTAAAACTTTGTTTAGCACTTCCGGGTCATCTAGACCAAGACCTTCGTGGTTTTTAGGTCTGAAAATAGTATCCCAGGCTACCAAGGCCCATTTCATTTTCTCCTCCCCCTTACCCTAAAGAAAGTCTCTTTGAATGATTCTAAATTGATGCAAGACTCCTTTTGGAGTTGGAAGGGCTAAAAGCATGAAGGTGGGGATTGATTGAAGAATAGCGTTTGTAAGCACCAGTCGGCCTGCCAAGTTCAAAGATCTAATGGTCCATTTCTTGGTCTTGTCCTGCCTCTTGTTAATCACTGGCTCCTAGATACTCTTGTGCATAGGTTTGTTAGTTAGTGGAACTCCCAAATATTTGGAAGGTAGCACATCTCTTTGAAGGGCTAGAATTCTGGAGATATTTCATTGAATAGAAATATTAGTATTAAAGAAGAAAATCTTAGATTTGGAGAGGCTTACCTCTATACTAGCTGCCATGGCAAAGTCACTTAGGATTTGTTTATATGCTAGCGCTTCTTTGACCGTGGGGATGCCCTGAAGCATAGTGTCATCTACAAATTGTTGATGGGTCAAAGCCTATCCAGTCTCAAAGAGTCTGAGCCCCTGGACAGTACCCACTTCTTTAGCATGCTTGATAGATCAACCAAGTCCTTCCATCATGAGGATAAAGAGAAACGGGGAGAGAGGATCTCCTTTCCTGAGGCCTCTTGAAGGTTTAAAAGTTTTAGATGGAGAACCATTAACCAGAATTGAAAAACTAGAAGAAGTCACCAAGGCCATGAGCCACCTGACCCAGTTGTTGTCAAATTCGAAGTCTAGAAGGACCTTCGTTATGTAGTTCCAATTCAACTTATCATAAGCCTTGGCTATGTCCAGTTGCATAATCATTCCCACCTTCTTATTACTTAACAATTAATGCACCACCTCATGCACTTGGATGATGTTATTTAGAATTTGTCTGCCCTCCACATAACTTGTTTGCTCCACAGAAACCAGAGTGGGGAGAAGGGGTTTGAGTCTATTGGCAATTACTTTGGATATTATCTTGTACACCACATTGCACAAGGCTATGGGTCTGAATCTGTCTGGAGTCAAAGCACTGTCCTGTTTGGGGATCAGAGAGATGAAATATGTATTGAGCACCTTCAAAATGGTTCTACTCATTCTGGAGTCCTCCACGACATCCAGAATATCTTGCTTAACAATGTTCCAACAAGCTTTAAAAAAATCGACATTGAAACCATTAGGGCCAGGCGCTTTTCCATTCTGCATTTCTTTGATAACCTCACTAACCTCATCTTCATTCACTGGCCTATTGAGATTGTAATTATATTCCCTTGTTACTAACTTAGGAATGTGCTTTGTGAAGTCCCTGATAAAATGATCTCTATCTAAGATGGTCTACTCTACGATACTTCGAAAGTGTTGAACCAACATTGCTTCTATGTCTTTATGGGTATTGAGTAATTGACCTTCAGAGTCCTTGATCGTTGAGATCCTATTATGCGACCTGTTCTCCATAGTGGATCTGTGGAAACACCTTATGTTTCTCTCCCCTTCTTTTAGCCATTGAACCCTTGATTTTTGTCTCCAAAATATCTCCTCTTATTTACATAGATTCTCCCAGTCCTGATGAAGCTTGGTGGCTTGATCGTTCCTTGCCCTATCAAAGCCATCCGTGATAAGGGCTTGATTGAGTTCCTGCATTTAACCTTCTACAACTTTTTTCACTTCAAAAATATTGCCAAACTCATTCTTGTTCCAATCTTTGAGTCTGAGCTTGATATGTTTCAGTCGTTTGTGTAGTAGAAACATTCTCTTACCCTGAATTTGTAGATCCTCTGTCCACCATTTAGCAATGTTGCTAATAAAATCTAGGTGGGTGAGCCAGATATTCTCAAATCTAAAAGGTCTATTCTTGGGGGTGCCAATGCCCTGAACCTCAAGTTGGACAGCCCAATGGTCCGAGCCATCGAAGGGGAGAATTCTTACTGTCATATCCATGCCTATGAGCATGAGTTCCTCTGAGATAAGGAATCTGTCTAGCTTTGTGGCTACTTGAGACTCTCCTCCTCTCTTATTGTTCCATGTAAAGAGGCCATTACTAGTATTTGTGTCCACTAGCTTCATGTTGTCAAGAAAATTATGAAATTCTAGAGTCTTTGCCTAAAGTTCTAGTCCCATATTTTTTCTCCGTAAGGGATTTGATCATGTTAAAGTCCCCTCCCATTATCCATGGTATTTTTGCGTGGCTATCTCTTAGTTCCCCAAGAGAATCTAAAAGCCTGAGTTTATCATCGAGTCTTTTAGGCCCATAAACATTTGTAATTAAATACATCTCCTTGTCTCCAACAGGCTGAATAACCACTGATAAATAATTCCTAGATGCCTCAGCATCTATTATGCCAATCTTTTAAGGGTTCCAAAGAGTAAGTATACCTCCTGTTGTTTTGTCTGCTTTGACTTCTAGAAACTCATATTTATTGAGCCATCTGCTGTGTATCTCCTTTATTTTTTGAATGGAACATTTAGTTTCCTGGATAAAGATCATGTCCAGAGCTTCTTGTTTCATTCTATTGTTGATTAACCTTTGTTTCATTTTACTACCTAGACCTCTGATATTCCAAGATGTTAGCCTCATTATGAAAGATTTGTAAAGGAGTAGCTGGTTAGATCTTTCATCTTACCTGAATCTATCATTAGTGTTCCACATTCCATCAATAAATCATTTAGTTTTTCCTTGCCCCTTTTCCTTTATGGATTCCTGGGAGCTAGTCCTGGTGTGGTTTTCATAATTTTCACCCCTTCGTTGCCCTGCCTTTCCATGTGTCTTTATCCTTCCAGCGCGTTAGTCTGGGTTCTCCATGGGAACAACTGTTGCACTCTGTTAAAATCTTCTTGAGGTAATGAGTCAACCCCTCCTGTGGTCCCCTATTTCAAGAAGCCTTCTAGATCTAGGTGTTCTCTGTCAAGAATATCCTGCAGTTCATGATCCTCTGTTTCCATCTCACTCGGGGTCATTTATTGGTCCCTTTCTAGTTCCTCGTTGTTTAGCATAGTCCCTATCTGTTTATAAGTATCCTGTGTTTTCACACTATTTTCCTCATATTTCTCTCCTTGGTTTTCCTCCATTTCCTGAGATACCTTTGTTGCCTCTTCCTCTTCTTCTAATACTTGGAACCTGTTCTGACTGGCCTGTTACCCCTCTGTTTGATTTTTCTTGGGCCCCCTTTTACCCCCCTTTATTTTATACCCCATTTTGTGAAAGCTTTCAATATCTTTCACTGTGGTAGCTTTACTTTTGGTCTCTATTTTACTAAGAGGGAAATCTCTAAATAGGTGTCCATGTTCATGGCACCTTCGACATCTGAAAGGAATATGTTCATAATCCACGGTTTGTACCCATTCTTCATCAAAAACTTCTAGGATGACCTCGTCCAGTAGAGCTCCAGAGAGATCCATCTTCACACATATTCGGGCGAAGGAAGTGTATTTTCCCCTTCTGGTAGCCTTAGAAGCTTTGACAAAACACCCTAGTTTATTTCCTATTGCAGATAAAGATTCAGTTTGCCAGTAATCTAGAGGTAGGAAATAGTCTTACCCAGACCAAGACCGAAGTGAAAGTCTCGCGTTCTGGTACGAAATTCATCATCCAAGGCCACATATAAAGGCCTGCAGCTGCATAGAAGTAGGGCCCTCCTTCAAACACCCTGTCTTTGTCCTCTATATTTGTGAAGACTATTGTGAAGAAACCTTTTGATCCAAGATGTAGGTTTATGCCTCCTTTAGCTTTCCAGTGGTATTTAATCCACACTTGTAGCACCTTCTTAGTGGGCCATAATCCCATGAATTTACAAATAATAACATAGGTCCGCATGTGATCCCTATGCGCCTACAGTGCAGGATCATTTAAAACTACTCAGGGTGTGACCCCAGCCTTAGGCTTACATGGACCCTTTTGCGTTTTGATTTTTGCATCCTGTTTTTTGTCCTCTTCCTCATTGCCTTTTAAATTGTTGTCCTCCCTTGAATTGGTCAGGTCCTGCGCCTCATCAATGTTCCTTTTCCCTTCTCCTGAAAGACTTTTAGTCGTCTCCAATGGTTTCTTACCTCGACTAGCTACTGCTTGTCTATAGGAGGGAGTGGAGCTCCCCCCTTTGCGCCCCTCCATGGCATTCAACTCTTGAATATTCTTGAAACCCTAGTTCTTACCAGTTCCGCTCCTCGTCTGCCCCGACTTTCGTGTTTTATATTATTATTATTATTATTATTATTATAATAAAAATAAAAATAAAAATAAAGATAAAGAAGGTATTTTTGCTACAAGATTAATTTTTTTTTATTGTTGTTTATATTCTTAAAATTACAATGATTATAAATTCATTTTATCATAACATTATCTAATTCAATATTTTTTTTGTTATAAAACTAAGATTTTGTTTTTATAAATTTATAAAGATTGAGTTTCTTTCTTAAAGTATCAATATCCAACTCAATATCTTTGTTATAAAAATTGTGAGATTTTGCTTTTATAAATTCATAAAGATTGAGTTTCATTTTTAAAATATCAATAGGAAAAAAACATTTTTTGAACTTACTGTTTGAAGTGAATAATCTCTTTTAAACTATTTTTTTTTATAGAAAATTTAGTCACCATATTGCGTATGATTATGATGTTATCAATATTTTGGAGGGAGGCCTGCTCTTAATCATTAAATAAAAATAAAAACATGTTAAGAAACCCATTATCATTCTTACTAATTATCATTTATTTGTATGTTAAGATCGTATTTATAATCATATATTCTCAATGGATAGAAGTCCTTCCTCTAAAAGGAAAATGTGATAGGAAATATTGTTATAAATATTAATATTATAAACTATAAATCATATTTAATGTTTTTTTTTGCTTATCTTTGAATATGTTTCAACTACAAATTTCATATCCATAAAGATTAGAGAATTTTATTCTTTATCTATTATTTTCAAGATAAAAATAAGCTTTTCACTTTCCATTAATCATTGGTAAAATTAAAATTAAAATAAAATTGATTTATATTAAGTTAGAAGTGAGAAAAGTCTTTTAAAATATTATTTTTATAAATAATATGGAATTTGATAATTTTATTTATTTTATATATTATTATTATAAAATAAAAATAAAGAAGGTATTTTTGCTACCAGATTAATTTGTTTTATTGTTGTTTTTAGTCTTAAAATTACAATGATTATAAATTTATTTTATCATAACATTATGCAATTCAATATTTTTGTTATAAAACTAAGATTTTGTTTTTATAAATTTATAAAGATTGAGTTTCTTTCTTAAAGTATCAATATCCAAATCAATATTTTTGTTATAAAATTTGTGAGATTTTGTTTTTATAAATTCATAAAGATTGAGTTTCTTTTTTAAAATATCAATAAGAAAAAAACATTTTTTGAACTTCCTGTTTGAAGTGAATAATCTCTTTTATACAATTTTTATTATTATAGAAAATTTAGTCACCATATTGCTTATGGTTATGATGTTATCAATATTATGGAGAGAGGCCTCGTCTTAATCATTAAATAAAAATAAAAACCATGTTAAGAAACCCATTATCATTCTTACTAATTATCATTTATTTGTATATTAAGATTGCATTTATAATCATATATTCTCAATGGACAGAAGTCCTTCCTCTAAAAGGAAAATGTGATAGGAAATATTGTTATAAATGTTAATATTATAAACTATAAATCATATTTATTGTTTTTTTTGCTTCTCTTTGCAAATGTTTCAACTACAAATTTCATATCCATAAAGATTAGAGAATTTTATTCTTTATTTATTATTTTCAAGCTAAAAATAAACTTTTCACTTTCCATTAATCATGGGTAAATTTAAAATAAACATTTTTAAAAATTAATAACCATAACCTTAATCTTTGATATCTGGAGAGTTTTCAAATGTTTTTCAAATAAATAAAGTTTCTTAACAAAGAGTCCATGGCTATACCATGTTAATTTTGTCACAAAAGTCCACATTCACAAAAACTAGTATAATTTTCAAATTAAAATATTTTATAATTCTGCTTTATTTATTAAATTAGTATTACTTAAAACATTTTATTTTATTTACTAAACCAATGTTGATTTTTTTGGTAGATGGGGAAGGTATTCCTTTTACACAAATTAAAATCAAAAGAAAGGAAAAAAAATGTAATTTTGAATTAAATTTAAGTTAAAATTAAAAGAAAGAAAATTAATTTTAAATTTAATTTACAAAAATATGTGCCACACTTCTAACTAGATCTAAGGAAGAGGCCAAAGTTTTCTGAGAAGTTGAAATTTCTGAGTGTAATTACTTAGTGATGTTCATATATCATTGGAAGTAATTACCAGATGCATAAATTCGTGCTTGTCTACTAAGCACTCTAAAATCATCATGGTATCATAGCTTCTATGGAGAAGGGAATGCGAAGAATTCCATAAATTATGGTGGGTAGTAATTAGTGGTAAATATGTTTAATTACCAAAATATAAAGAGTGCAAATAATTCCATAAATTATGGTAAACAATAATTCCTCGTAAATATGTCTAATCACCAAAATATAAAGAATACAAACAATTCCATAAATTGTGAATATATTTGTCAATATGGAATAAATCATAATTGAAAGTCCTCCATTCAAGCATATGCATTTGAAATGGAGTTGTATTTAATGTTAATGCCGCTTAAGGTTTATGAAAGAGGGTCTTCACCAATCTTATTTAAGGAAAGTGATTTCTAAACGAGTTATATTTAGTGAGACTTTTTCGAATCTTTTTAGATGGGTTTTTGCACTTCGACTGTGTAGGGGTTACCCATCAAGCTTGTGATTTCAATAAATTCCTGCAGAGAAATTAGACTGGAAAAACCCATCGAAAAAGCTTCCAAAACGTATCACTAATGACAACTCGTTTTGGGTTATCCATCAAGCTTGTGATTTCAATAAATTCCTACCGTATTTTAAAGAAATTAGACTGGAAAAGCTTCCAAAAATTCTTACTAAAGATAACTCGTTTTGAAATCAGTTTCCTCAAATAAGATTGGTGAAGACCCTCTTTCATAAACCTTAAGTGGCATTGACATTAAAGAGGTGAGATCATTGAATATCTTTCAACTTGACATATTGCTTGGTTCCTAGCTTCATAAAGTTTCCATGCATGACATACTATAATGTGAGAACTTCTAGAATAATTGGAATGAGAGCTATGCATCATCGCTACAATCTTGTTTGAATTATTCTTAGATAATATCTTATCACCATAAGAGAAGCTCTCTCAAAATTTTGAAGACTTGCATCATAATATTTTGATATACCAAAGTTTTTTGTCAATGAATTGAAGAATGAAAAATACATTAGAGTACTTTGTGAATGATCTACAAATTGTATGCAATTATAAAGAAATCCTTTAAAAATACTTCAAGGACAGTTGTTGATGTGTAGCATATTAACCATCATGGTATATGGGAAACTTGTGTGAGTGTAGAAAGAAATTATTAAAAGATGTAAAGTATGTAATTCCATATACTACAATGATATGTCTTGCATTGTTCGGATATGTAGTTTGATGAAGAAATCTTGAATAACTACTCAAACGTAAGGACCAAACCTTGCAAGAATATATAAAAATATGGACTTATATATTTTAGGGTTTTGTGTATCTTTGTGATTCATAAGCAAGACATTGTATTATATCTCACCATGATGAAGGAAAAGAATTAACATGATAAGATCACAATGAAAAAGTGGTTGAGTTCTCTTTTAAAGTTGTAATTTCTCTCAATAAAATTGAATGATTATAGAACTTGATGTGTGTAGGATGCTTGGTTTGAAAATATCAAGAAACAATTCTTAGTAATGATCAACTATGCTTGGAAATGGACATGAGAATGAGAACTCTACACATTGCAAAAATGGTTGGACTTATAAGAAGATGTAAAATGAAAATCTAAGGTTTTATACTTTGTAAACCCTAACAAGCTACATGGATTATACAAGAAAACCCTAGGGTTTATGGAAAAAACCCTAGGATTGATTGTTTTTGCTGAAAGAAGAAACCCTAGCTCATGCCCAAAAGGAAATGAGATAAACATGATGATGAGGACAAGGATAATAATTTCTAGCTTTATGAGATTACAATGCTTCCTCCAAGAAGTAAAGGATCAAGAGGGAGTTGAAAATTCCCTACAATCCTTAGTTAAAAGGACTTCTCAATGAAGGTTATAGGTACATTGTGAAGGTTGTCAAGGCTCTGTTAGCAGATCGAAGCATTAGGAAGAATGAAGCAGAGTTTATGACAAGAGGATTCTCCCAAGGTGGAGCACAAACTCAATTAGAGAGATTTGTGTTCGAGAGGGAGGAATGGAACATGAAATATAAAACCATGGTAGATGACTAGAAGAGCTTACAGTTTAGAGGAAGCAAACAATCAGGCTAGAAAATTTGAAATAATGACGTGTGTGGAAAGTGTTCCAAGACTTAAGGGAATTCAATGGTGACTTCCAAGTGGGTATACATGATCTAGCATGTAGCAGATTAAAACATAGAGTAGTACAAGGCAAAATCCATGGTAAGAAGGTTCTCCCAAAAGGAGGGAGAAGACTATGGAAAAACATTCACTCCAGTCGTCAGGGACCTTGGATTTTGATGAGCCCATAATCTTGTTGATGACTATTATGACTCATAGAAAGAAACCATGGTAGAAATATTTTCTTTCGTGATAGAGGGAGCAGTCATGATTACCATAGAATCCTTGCTTCAATGTCAAAAGAAAATGACCTTAGAACTCAAGATGAAGGATCTATATTGGATGCATTACTTCCTTGGTCAAGGGAAGCATACTATTGAGATCCTTTAGATGATGGATGACAATATTGATGCCCAGAGATGAGAGGTCTCTCAGAGCACTATGTCTTTCTATGAATGGACCATGATAGACAACATATATGCTTTAGCGACTAAGAGGAAATAGTGGCAGAGGGAGTAACTAGGATTTCCATAGTAGGATATATTTTAGTGTCAAAGGGAGCACCCAGTCAGGGTGATTAGAAAGTAGTTGTAGCGATGGATCTAGTAAAGGAAGCCATCAATTTATGTTTGAGATAAGGCATGAGCCACTCCATGTGTCAAGGTAGATATCTCTCAAATGTTGAAGTACATCTGATGGGATTGAGTATGGAGCTTAGAAGATAGATAAAGCACATCAAGTTGTTGCTTTAGTTTGAGCTTCACAGGTAGCAAATATTTTTCACACTCAACATTGTAGAGACTAAGTATATTGCACATAGTTTCGCGAGTTGTGAAGTAGTTTGGCTTCAGAAGCTGCTCGTAAGATCGTTTGACCAAGTGTTGGAATCGACCATGATATTTTGTGAAAATTAAGGCTGTGGAAGGTCAAAGAAAATTGAGATCAAGTAAAACTACATTTGTGATATGGTACAGAAGGGAGAAGTGAGGCTCTAATATATCTCCACTGATGAGTACACGATTGACATTATCAAAAGGTATATGTCTCAGGAAAAGTTTTTATAGTTCAGATACAACCTTGGACTAATGGAGAACTCCTCTATCAATGAGAGGGAGCGTTTATGTGACATAAATAGGGGCATGGTTCAAAATATTGGTAATAATAGGAGCTTGACCTGGACTGTTGATTGGTGGAAAACAAGGGTATAACTCATACTATCAGTGACAACAGGAGCATGACCTAGATTGCTGGTGAGATAGCACGAGGGGAAAATTCTTGAAAGGTTTGGTCTCTAAGGTCTAGACACTCGTGCAATGGGTGCCTCTTAAGCATCATGGAATAGAGAGGAATTTCAATTTAGGAAATGGGTTTCCCTTGGGTTTGACCATGGGGGATGACAACCCGGAACTAGTCAAAGTACCATGTGGTGAGGCACCCATCAGACCACGGTGACTAGTTAAGTAAGTACCATTGGCTATGAGAGATAACTTGGGTTGTGGTATATTTTTGTTGATGATGATAATACCTCATGGATATCGATTCTCCCATGTCATGTAC
>APFE030424798.1:0-13835 GCA_000404065.3 Pinus taeda
GTGTTCTGGGTTTAGTTTTCTGTTATTGTGGATCTGGTTATCTGGGTGACTTACTGGTACTTGATGATCATTTGATATTTATGGATCCAGTTTGAAAATTTATGAAAAGTGGTCCTTGAAAGAAAAGAAGTAGGGGGTTGTAGCTCCCTTCCAGGAGAGACTGGAAAACGAGAGAGAGTTGTAGCTCTCTGCAGGTTGCAGCCTGCGTACTGGTAAAGGACTGCACCAGTACAAGACCATTGTAAAAGGAGTTTCTAATTTGAAAGAAGATAGAGACATATTGCAGCAGGTGGTTTTCACCCACATTGGGTTTCCACCTTATATCTGGTGTTATTTGATGTGACTGTCTGTTTTTCTTGTTCATGCTCATTGTTTTATGGTACTGATATGCAAAAATAATTCAAAGTATAAATAAGGAAGAATTGTTAAAAGGACTAGATAATACTGATTCACCCCCCCTCTCAGTATTATTTTCAACACAAATTTCTCTTTGAACTATTTGTATGATATGGATTACCAAGGCAAGTAATAACAAATGAAGGATCGTAGTTTATAGGACATAAAATCTTAGCCACTCTGCGAAATCATCATATGAAATAGAGAGTTAGCTCTCCATACCACCCACAAGCCAATGGGCAAGTAGAGAGCACCAATAACGTTTTGGAAACAATCCTAACTAAAATAGTCTCGAAAGATAAATAGAATTGGGCTACTAATCTTCGAGAAGCCCTATGGGCCTATCGCATGATATGGTGCAATACTACCGGTTACTCCCCTTACCAAGCTGTTTTTGGTAAAGAATCTATTTTCCCCATAGAATTTGAGATAAATACTCTTAATACAGCCTGAGAGGTTGGACTAGATCTTAAAGAAGTGAAAACACAACAACTACAACAATTAAATGAACTAGATGAAGCACACTTACTTGCTCTCCAACGCACAACTATTATTCAATAGCAAAGGGCTAAGTGGAAAGATAGGCTTATTAAAAAGGAATCATTTAAGAAAGGTGATGGGCACTCCTGTATGACCTCATATTCATGAATTTCTTGGGAAATTACAGACAAGGTGGCTCAGAACTTATGAGATTCAAGAAGTGCACTACAATGACACCATAAATTTAATCACCATTGACGAGTGTGGTGCTCCTTTTCTAGTGAATGGACATCGGCTATGCTTATATCAATAGCCACTCACAAAGGAATCTTTTTATCAATAGGTAAGTAGTGATCCTACTCTTCAAATTGTACCTGTAGGGGATGGTAACCCAACATCTTCATTTCCATGATTTGTTTTTCCTATATTGTAAAGAATGTATATATTTTTCTTGAAATTAGGTTAATTTTTTTTTCTTTCTTTCTTTGTATCCTTTCAACATGTTGATGTTTTGGTACATACATTTTTTCTTATAAAGCTATTGTTTTCCTAATGTACAACTATTGTTCCTTTGAAGGGACGACTACTAATTCATTTGGTATAGTTGTTGTTTCCTTTCAAAAGGGTGCTTGTTGTTCCCTTCCAAAGAAAAAATTATTGTTCCCTTACGACGAAGCACTTATTGTTCCATTAGAAAGAAACAATTGTTGTGCCCTTTCAAAAGAACACTCATTGTTCCCTTCCAAAGAAATAGTTTCTTGTTCCCTTTCAAAAGAATGCTTGTTGTTCCCTTCCAATTGTTCCCTTCAGCCAATTGTTGTTATGTACATGCAGGTCATTTTGTTGGTTATGAACTTCAATTTAAACCTTTAAAAAGCATTAATCTTTAGATTATCATGATTTTTTTACCCTTTGGTTAATATCTTTACTTTTTAATATAACATGCCTCATCCATGTATATATCTTCTTTATGCTTTGTTTTTTGGACATAGTATAAATTCTTCATGATTTATCACCACCATATTGGTTTTCCTTTTCCTACACAATCAAATGGTGGTTCCCCTAAAAACCATAATAAAGGAAATAAGGCATATTTTCTTTGGAATTTTTCTTACTTCTTACGCCATCCCTAACTCTTAAGAAGTTGATGAGGATCCCTTAATAAATAAAACAATTGTGGAAATATGCCAAGCTAATTTTTCTCAAAGGTATAGGGGGTCTCATAATGAGCCAACCTACCACGCTCATAGGAGATTAATACGAGTGAGTTTCCCATTATGGCTATCACACCAGGGTAATGGCATTTTTGACACTAAATTTCAAAGGAAAGGAGGTCTCATCATGAGCTGACCTGTTCACTTTGTTATGATCTCGTGAGTGCCATTGTTACTATTTGGTCATCATGCTGACACAATGGCCTTTTTGATGAAAATAATTTTATAACTATAAGTTAATGATAATGGCCCATCTAAGGGTTAAAAGGAAACCATGTTGAGCCTATGGATGCCTGCTAGTAGCAGTGGCTCTCCTTGTGGTAATAGAGTATAATTTGAACTTCCATCTCTTTACTATGCCATTAGGATTTCTTAATTAAAAACAACAGGGAGAAATCACCTTTGTTAAGTGTGTATATTTTTAAATAACTCGTATGGGTTGCATATTTCTATCATATGAACACATCAGAATTTTTTGTTTACCCGACATAAGCTGTAATAATTTTCAAAATGTACACTCTCAGAATTCGTTATGCATCTCCCAAAAAGAAAATACTTTCTCATGATATATATCTCTCGTATGCTTTAATGATTATGATATTTTCTAACCAAGCATATGACCATGAATTAATACATTTAATTTTCCCCATATGGCTGATTTGACCCATTCCCATCCTATTTATGACTTTGTATATCTCCCATTTTTCCCACATTTAATAGGTCGTGGTCGACCTTTGTCCGATTGGAAGGGGGGGGGGGATACGTTGATTTGATAGGATATTATTAGCAAAGATTTCATGCTAATATTTCTTTGTCTATACTTCTACATGTAACATTTCATATGTTGTTTCATCACGAGAATTTTGGGATTCAATAGTCTTGCATGTAAAATTGCAACTGTTCTCATAAAAATAACAAATATGGGTGTCAACTCTGTTCTTTGCGAGAGTTCACTACTAAAGATCACTGAGCAAGCCCGTGGAATTCTAGAATGTGTAGGTTGGGAAAAATATATTTCTCAGCTAGAGGGGTTTAATAATGACATAGATTTGGAATTCTTACATAATTTATAGAATGAAATCACAACAATCAAAGGCAGTCCCATAATAGTTACTAAAGTAATCTTGAAATAAGTCACAAGTCCTCCTAGTGAGGGAATGAAATGGGTGGAAAAGAATACAACACTCCAAGAAGTTGTGAAATTATTAACAAACCCTCATTAGGAAATAATTTGAAAAGGAAAAGGTCTTCACCCCACATCTCTAAGCGAGCCATGGTGAGAAATGGCCAGTGTAATTTAGTAATACATTACATGCAATGGATTCAATGACATGGTCAGAACTCCGCATCTCAAATTGCTAGCAGCTTAAAAAAAGATAGTACTAAATTTTTCATTTTTCCTGAATGTTTTATTACATGAAGTTGCTAAAAGAGTGAGGAAATCCACAAACCCTCATGCCACAATCAACCATCATTGCTTGATTAAATTGATAATCACTAGGGGATTGACTCAGTTGTAGTTAACTTGGAACAATTCTATAAGTCCTATTGTACCATCCTCGAAAGGAATCCCTGGAAATTACTAACTGGAAATGGACGTTGCCAACCTGAATGGGGTAGTGAAAAAATAGAGGAAGAGAATAAGGTCATAGAAGTACATGCCACAAAGAGGAAACAAAAGAGAGTAGCTCATGTATTGACATATTTACCTATTAAGTGAAGATGATATAATGGAATAAGCCAAAAAAGAAACATTACTGAGCTCACAGAAGAGGTAAGGCCATTCCATGGATCCCCTGTTAGTCAACAAACTAATTTTCCTAAGGACTTTGATGAAGAAGTGGCTCGTGTTTTAGAGAATTTGGGGACTCATTTCGAGGAGATGGGTCATTCTGAAAACTCACGGGAACAAACCCACACTTATACCCCTTCCGCCTCTACACATAGTTCCCATCACATAGAGATATTTCCTTCTTTAGAAGATACCAGAGATATACAGGAATTAGAAGAGCCAAATTTTTCTGTAGCAGAAAACTAGGTGTCAGAATCTAATTCAAGTGAAACAATCCCACTTGAACAAGACCTTGGCAATTTTGAAACTTCTATTTTTGAAAATGTTGTTGTTGTTCCTTCTTTATCAATAGAGAAACCCATTGAAAGAACAAATAAAATGAATAATCATAAGTTGAAGTATTTAAGTGAGGAAAAAAAGAAATTAAGGAAGAAAATAAAACAACTTAGGAAATGGCTAAAAGATTATAGGAAAGTTTATAAGAAAAGAGTGGAACTTAAAACAACGGGGACTTAAAGTGAGAATTTTCTCAACTCCATTGGAACATAGATATAAGATATTGCTACTAGTCTCGTAGGGGCTCAAACTGAAGAAACAGGTACCAAAGTTGTTGAAATCCAAACATAGGATATTTGTACTAATTCTATGGGGACGTAAACAGATTAGCGTTTTTCTCTGACATCAATGGAAGTAGCCATTCAAACAGATCTGGTATAACCTTGTACTAAGGCTACTCAGATTGTGATTACACCTCTTTATTAACCTTTCATAATAGATGCTATTATTCAGAAATTGAAAATGGAATTAGCAAAATCCTAGCAAACTCTAATTCAATATCAAGATAAAGATGTGCCCTGGGGAAAGTACTAGGAATTATTGGAAAAAATCAATGAGTTGACTATCACAGAAGATGAGACATATGCCAATATTAGAGAAAAATGAAAGAAAGTGGAGGAAACACAGGCCCAGCTTCAAAAAGATTTAGTGCAAATCACGAAAATTTGTTCTATTTATTTAGATGCACTACCCTGTAGATCTCCTGCTAAGAATTATGCACTTTTCTTGCTTGAGTGCTACATGTTGTTAAAGGTTAAAGATATTAGATCTCATCAATACTTTGAATTTAACTCCATCCCTAATTTTATTAAATTTTTTTAAGCAGAGGACAAAGATGTGAAATATTTTCTATGTGAGTTACATTTGCACAATTTCTTCCTCGAGGATGGAAGGGATGCAAATTCTAGCCCTTTCATCAAAGATGTCTAGTTTCAAGCTTTCATGTCTTTTCCCAAGAGTCATATTAAGTGGGACAAATCCTATATTGTCTTCTAGAAAAGAGAAAATAGATTATATCTTTGGGTTAGAGGTGAACCTACAAGCCCCATTCAAACCCTTATAAAACATAAAATGTTTATGGAACAAGAAGGAGTTGTGTCTACTTTAGCCCCTATCCATAAAGACATTACCAGGTTGGGCCTTGAGTATTTTGAGGAAATCAGGGAAGAAGCCCTCCAAGCTACAAAATAGAGGTGGAGTGCATCCTCCAATGAGATTAAAAATCGGGAACCCTTTAGCTACAATAATTTTAAAGTAGTTGCTACTAGATTTGTACTTTACAACAACCTAATCATGAGCGAGGGTCCCACTTGGAATAGATGACGCTACATAACTGCTATTATTTGGTATCTCCTGGATGTATATTATTGTGACTATGAGTTATCTGAAGGACGTGAAGCCATATCTTTGGTAGTACTTCGAGAAAAAAATTGCCTCCCCATTTATCAGGAAGAAACTTATCTTACATATTCCTTGATTTTGTTGCATCTTAATTATCTCATTACATAAGGACATTGTTATCACCTGGATTGAACCTTAGACTAAAGGAAGGCAATGCCAGGGCAACCACAAACCACGCTTAGCCAAGTAGCTAGCCCTAATAGGCCAGGAGAGGGCTCTCTCCGTAAGGATCTCAGCCAAGATGACTGGATCAGAAAAATGATATCAAGCTAGGTATAGTAGCACAAGTTTTTATTTGATTTGGAAGGGTTTTGTTGGATCAGAAGGAGCCAAAGAGTTAGGGCAAGGAAATTACGTAAAAATTGCAGGGTGTTCGATGGGGCAAGGTAGGTACGAGGCTCAACACTCTAGGGTTTGACGAGTGAGGTGATTCAAGACAAGTGAGGAGTTAGAAAGAGCATGTAAGCAACATGGATTCTTCCTAAACTGAAGAAAACATAGACTGTGAATATTTTCCCAAAACAGAGCATAAATATTATGGGTTCTACCTATCAACTTGAAAATATCCACTTAAAAGAAATGAAGTACAAAAACATTTTAACATATGATCACAATAGAGAAAAGTAAACTTAACATCAAACCACATGAATCCCAAAGAAATAACTGCAACTTTTCATTAATCTCCTGTTGAAAACTGATACAAAATGATGTCTACTCAAAGCATAAGCATCCAACTGAGTCCAACCCTTTACAATGAGAAAGAAGAAGAAGATATAGACATTGATTCAACCTCCTCCCATCCTCAGGGGTTGAATCCCTAGTATCAAGAGCTAATCCATCAAAAACTACACAAAAAACTAGAATATAGGCAACCTAAAAACGTGCCTCTAAAAGGGAGGAAACTGATTCATTTGTCCTCAAGATACAATTTGATCTAATGAATCTACCTTCTAGTAACTATTATCCATCCTATTTACATGCCTAGTTACTATTTATATCAATAAAAACATCATCAATGAGAGAAAACCCAGAATTTATAGTCATGGGACAATAAAGTGCAAATTGAGCAGAAAATTGTCCTATGGGAAGTGCCCAAGCTCTATGCGCAACACTTTTTGCAGGGCCATTTTAGAGGCCTTACTGATGTCCAATTTGGGTCCAAAATAGCTAGCTGGAAATCTCCTCAAGTTTACTTTCAAGGAAACCTTGAATTTTTACATTTGGAGTTTATTTTACCCCTAAAACATTGTTTCTCCCAAGGCTGCTTCTGTGGCTCAAAAGGAGGGGAAAAAGGTTATTTTTTGGGTGTTTTTGACCTTTTGGTTGACCAGTTTTGCTCCAAAAGCTTAGAAAATGCACAGGGTGCATGTAATCATCATTATGAATCCCAAAATGTTGACCGTTTCCTCTTTGGATTCCCCTAGGAAAAGCACAGTGCCAATGGCGCTATGCATAAAGCCAATTTTCCTGAGTCAAAAATTGCAAAATTCTTCAAGAAGCAAAAATTATTCAAAACTTACTCAAAATTTGTGGAGAACACCACCATAAAGTGTATTGGTTAGCCAAGGAAGATTCAGCAAGCAACCTAAGCCTATCACCCTACTTTTTGCCTTTCAATGCTTGTTTTAGCCTTGTCTTCATTTGCTTGACCCTTATGTTGCAAATATTGTTCCGAGTCCTCTAATGGCGAACCACGTGCCTAATTATTTGATTGTCCCTCTTGGCCCTTTTTAGAAATTTCTCCAAATGAAAATTTACCTTGTCAAGCCAATTTTCTCTATCCTCCTCAATCTCCTTCTCAAGCCTTTGTTTTTTAGTCGAGGTGGCTGGGGTTTATTCTTCTTGCATTACTAACTTGCCTTTGTCACCTTGCCTCTTTGCTTTGAGAAGTTCTAGCTCCATGAGGACTTTTTTGTCACTTAGCTACTTGTTCTCTTGATCAAGGTATGAAATGACATACTTAGCTCTCGCCAAGTTGTCCATCAGTGCTTGGATTTTTGCATATTTTTCCGTTATGGTTATATTTTTGTTTGTTGCCTCATCTTGAGCCTCCAAGTCAACTATCTCAATGCCAGGATGGATGTGTGGTTGTTTTGATTCATCATCTTCCATAAAATAAAATTCCCTTTCCTCTTCATCATTGAGGCTTTCCTCCAACATCTTTTCCTTCCCTTTATTCACATGTTAGACCTGTTGTACCTGTTGTGTTGATGAAGAAGGCAAATCCCCTTCCATAGTTTGTGGAGCAAGAATTTTCCTATGAGTTGATGAAGAAGGCAAGGCCCCTTCCACATCAAGTGGAGTAAACACTTACCTATCCACTGCATACAACTTTCTAGCCCCTCTCCGATATGCTTTGTAGGCTTTTGGCTTCTTAACAAGTTTACTCTCTTTAACCTTCTCACTATTCTTTACTTTGGCATTGCTAGAAGGCCTTTCTACTTCTTGGGGCACCAGTGGAGGAATCATAGGACCATTGAAGATGTCATTTGCAATAAATGTATCTTAGGAGATGTTGAGGAGGTTGAGATGATGTAGTACAATCATATTAATCATGGAATAGTGATTGATACTACTCATATGTGAGGGGTATGGATTTTTCTGTACAATGTAGGTCATCTTCTCAATGTTCCTGAATAAGACATACAGGATGTTCAATATTTTCACTCTTTTGAAGTGCATAAGAAGCCTAATATGATAGATAGAGGCATACTTATCTACAAGGAACTTCAAAGGAAAGTTCCTCTTATTTTCATTCCTCTACTTGGATTTAATGTATGGCTCATAATAGTGTTGACCCAAGTCTTATACTTTATACCATTTTCCCCCGACATTTGGAATCCTTGTAGCATCAGTAATGATGGAGGATGAAACTGTAAATGTCACCCCAGCAAGAGTTACTTTGTTATCATGGAGATTGGCTACAAAAATCTTGGTCAACTTAGGATGAAGTTGAACTCTTTCTACCTGCTCACAAAACTCATAACACTCTAGATGCCTGAAACAAGAGGCAGTCATATGAGAATCCTATAGCTCTCTAATTTTTTATGGTTCCTCTTTGATGATATTTCCTCCCTTATGTGGTTTTCTCTGATGTTGAGGTTCATCTCCCATGATTTCACTACCACTATTTTCCTCCTCCTCATAATCTCTATCGTCTTTGTCCATGTTTGTTGAATTTTGACGCTCTGAAACCCTAGAGAAGGTAATCAAGAAATGAGTTATGGTGAATAGGGATAGGGGAAGGGGAGAGGAGCTTTGCGATGTAGGATGAGATATATATGATATGAGAGTGAGAAGAAGGGTATTTTTTGGTAGGGACTATTTAGTAAATAGGGGTTTAAGGATTTTGTTTTGTGGATTTAGGGTATAGGGGATAGGTTTAGGGATTTTGTTTTAGGGATTTAGGGTATAAGGGATATGATAAGCAGGGAGGGTTTTTTAGGAAATCTAGGTTTCGAAAATTCAAATAGAAAACTAACTTCAAAATCATGAAATGAGTGTTGGGAGGATAGTTTAAGGAGCGTACTTACTTGTTTAGAGGTTCTTGGTGGAAAAAGAGAAATTTGGAAGGTTGATAGGGCAGTTTTAGTGCATGCTGGCCCTATGCACAGTGCCTTGTATAGGTGCACAATGCTCCAGCTCTATGTGCAACATTGTGGAAAAATTCAACGGCAAACAGGCCCTATGCGCAACACTCTGTCTCTATGCGCAATGCTCCCTCCTCTATGCGCATCGCCTCCTTCTCTATGCACAATGCCTATTTTCAAGCCACTTTTGGAGGTTTTCCTGGTGTCCCAATTGAGCCCACAATATCTTGTTGGGAAGGCTTCTCTTTGGGCTACACAATGGACCTATCAAGTACTAAAAAGGATCTATTATAGCCCCTAAAAAGTCAATTCTCCCAAGACTAGTCAAAAAATACAAAATGAGGGTGAAAAAATAAAGTGTTCTTTTCCAGGAAACTTGTGGAGGTCTTCCTCAACTCCAAATTGAGTGCATGATAGCTCATTGGAAATATATTTTTGTCTAGTTATCATTTGACCCATCAAGAAAGTAATTTGGAGATTCCATATAGAAGAAAAAGTGATTTTTCCAAAGTCACTCCAGAAGTGCAAAAACTCTCTTGTAGCAACTGTATTTTTTGACATTTATCTAAAACCATGAAAACTGTGTAAATAGTGAAGGAGGTTTTTCATCCTTGGCCTATTATGGACAAAAAACTCTCCCGCTTTTGCCAAAGTCATCGTTGTTTCGTCTAAAACATAGTTTGAAGAAAACCCAGCCCTTATGTGCGGCGAATGACTTGTCCCTTGGAATGACTTCTTGACAAATGATGGAGACCTAATTTTGATGATATGAAATGGCCTCATACCTACTGATATCCCTTATGCCTCATATACTTAGATGTCTCTGATTCCATAGCCAACCTTAGCCCAATGGGTGAGGAAATTAGGGTTTAGTGCTTATGGAAAATGATGATTTGGACACCCTTGGGAAAAGACAACTCCCTTTGGCATGCACTTAACCCTTTGAAACTTTACCCTTTCACTTGACTATTTCCTTTGAAAATTTGATCTTTTGATGGTCTAGCATCTTTGGAACACTAAGTTAACAGCTTGGGATGGTGAAATTATTTACATTTGAAAGACATAAAATTACATAATGAAATAATAATTTCTCTTTACAAATCATCTTCTCATGGTGAAGGGATGTTATTTGATCAGCCTTTACTTGTTGGTCTTATGCAATGGAATGGAACCTTGGCAACCCTAATGACCTAATGAAACCTTGAAAAACCCTAAATTACCTAATGAGGCCTTGAAGGATTGACTTTCAAGATGACATAATGACCACATGACTAATACAAATTGCATGATAAAAGTAACTTTATAAGTGATGTACAGTCAACAAGACATGAAACTATGCCAGTAAGTAATCACATTTATGGAAGAGTGATGTTTTTGGACTAGGACTACCATTAGTGACTATATTTTTTGCATGACCTAGTGTAATGATAAAATATTTCTGCGTGGGACACCTAAAATGAATATGGAAAGAGAATTTTTTTATCACCGATGGTAGTATGGAAATACTGACTCTAACAGACATGAAAAAGGGTAATATAGGGAGTATATTGGATCGAGGAAAAGGTATGATTTTCCTCGTTATTTACTTGGTTAATAACATGATTTCAATAAATTTTCTTTTATCTTAAGGATGTTTTGGAGGAAAGAATAATGAAACATAATTAAAAATCATTGTCAAATGACTTACATAATTTTAGTGCTATAAGTCTTAAATTTTTCTAATTCTTATGGAGGATGATTGAATTGGACAAATGATGTTCCTTTGTATAAGACAACAATGCCAAGAAAGGAAAAAGTCATTCTTTCAGTTGCTGAGGCCAAGCTAAGAGCAAGTAGCAAGATGCAGAATTATTGCTAAAGATTTGATAGTTAGGCCGAAAAATCCTGAGGATCTTCTAATCCTCAAGATAATCTCTAATTTACTAAGCATTCCTTAGGCAATATATAATGCTAGTAAATAGAAAAGAAAAGAGACTTTACTTTTCATTGTTTTTACTACGGTAAGACTGCGAGCCATAATCCAGCCTTAAGGTTGCAAACAACTTTGTAATCTATTTTGACAGTTAATGAAGAAGTGAAGATTTTACATTAAACCCATGCATTGATTTTTTATGGATGTCCCTTTTGGAGACTCTAGGCTTAGTCAATGGAAGATTCAATGCTTGACTGTATCATTTTATTTACCTTCTCTGTTGATATTTTCTTCGTTGTTCTCTTTATAATATGAAGTATATTAAGTATTATATTTCAATTGTTGTTCCCTTTCTGAATTTACTTCCTACAATTACAGGTTTTGCACATTTAATTATTTCCAATTTTAGAATGCTTTTAGTTATTGGCATGGTTTAAGCAGTTTCCTTTCATATGAGTGATCTAGCAAAATCTGTGTGAATTTGATTATTAAACTTAGCTTAATTTCCTTTCCGCATTTAAATCCTATATTAATATTATTGTCTTAATATGATTTTAGATTAATCTATTTCTCCAAGTGTGAACCATAGATTAATTTCCTTTCTGCATTTGAATTTACAGGTCAATGATTGTTGAGTGATTAATTTATTTATACAACGGTTAGTCAAGATTTAGGATTAGTTACTTACATTTCAACCTTTGATATTGTATCGTACAGACAGTGCCAACAACCTTGAAATAAAACAACGAATCCCAGGTTGATACCTTAATGTATAATTAATATTGATTTCTAAGGTCATCTTAGTTGCTTAATGATCGTCAAATTGTGACAAAGATTCACCATGGTCAACCATGGTAAATCATGGTCAATGATGGTCAAATGTTGCATTGTGAAAAATATTTTCTCAATATGATAATCAACCATGGACATGTCGTGTAAAATATTTCCTCTTGGCCCAACATCACATTCTAACAATCATGGTCATCCATGGTCAACCATGTTCCAATGTTGCGTTGTGAAAAATATTTTCTCAATATAAAAATAACCCATGGTCAATCATGCTCCAACATTGCATTTTAATAAAGATTATGTCAATATGAAAATCAACCATGGTAAACCATCGTCAATCATGTTTATTTTAGGGTTTATAATATTTATCTTACTATTTATATACCTTAGTTTTATAAAATTAATCCCTTGGTTTTATTAGTTCATTGGGTTTATTATATATATCCCTTGGGTTTATAAATATAAGGGTTGATATTCCTAGGGTATAATAATATTTATAGGGTTTACAATATTAATCATACGGTTTCATCTAAATCACTTCAGTTTATAATCATGGTGAACCATGGTGAACTGTGGTGAATCATGGTGAACTATAGTTCCATCATCTAACGTCTCATTGTGACAAAGATTGTCTCAATATGAAAATTAACCATGATCAACTATGGTCTAACGTCACATTATGACAAATATTGTGTGAATATGAAAATCAACTATGGTAACCATGG
The DNA here is from genome assembly GCA_000404065.3 of Pinus taeda. Taxonomy (NCBI): domain Eukaryota; kingdom Viridiplantae; phylum Streptophyta; class Pinopsida; order Pinales; family Pinaceae; genus Pinus; species Pinus taeda. The sequence continues at coordinate 12,636 of APFE030424798.1, forward strand.
TGAAACCTATTTACTTTAGGGTTTATAATATTTATCTTAGGGTTTATATAGTTTGGGTTTATAATATTAATTCCTTGGGTTTATAATCCATTTAGTTTTTCATATTAATCTCTTGGGTTTATTAGTCCCTTGGGTTTATAATATCAGTCCCTTAGGTTTATTAATCTAAGGGTTCATACTCCTTGAGTATAATATCATTCATAGGGTTTATAATATTAATCCTAGGCTTTAATATAAATTATTTGGGTTTATAATCATGGTCAACATAGTCAACCATGGTCCAAAGTCACATGATGACAAAGATTGTCTGAACATGAACATCAACCATGTTCAACCATCATTAAATGTCATCAACCATGGTCAATCATGATCATACATCGTCCAAATTCACATTGTGAAAAATGTTGTCTCAATATGGAATTAAACCATAGTCAACCATTTTCCAATGTTGCATTATGAAAAATATTTTCTCAATATGAAAATCAATCATGCTCAACCAAGGTAACTCACAATCAATCATGAGCAACCACAACCAATCATTGTCTTTAGGAAAATAAACTATGGTCAATCATCATCAAATATGATCCAACGTCACATTGTGATAAATATGATTTGAATATGAACATCAACCATGGTGAACCATTGTCAACCATCGTCAACCATCATCAACCATGGTCAATCATGGTTAACCATGGTCCAACGTCACATTATGACAATAATTGTCTCAATATGAAATTCAACCCTGGTAAATAACCATGGTCACATTGTGACAAAGTTTGTCTCATGGTCCAATGTCACATTGTGACAACCATGGTCATCTATTGTGAAACATGGCCAACCATGGTCCCATGTCACAATATGACAAACATTGTCTCAATATAAAAATGAGTATAAATAAATTTAAACCATAAGACAAATATTATAAACTGTTATGAAACCAACTCAAGAAAAGATAGAAAAGATAGATCAATGCCTTAGAATTCAGCTTCTTCAAGGGGGCAACCTCCTTTAAATTACATAAATGAACAATTCTGATGATACAAATGAAAAGACCTCCTTTCTATATATAGGAGTCTAAGGGGTCAAACATAATTAGAGCCAACATAACAATAATAATGTAAGGGCACAATAATAACAATAGTGGGCTTCTATGGGGTACAATAATAACAATATGGGCACTACATGGGTACATCAATATAA
>APFE030424798.1:13863-81052 GCA_000404065.3 Pinus taeda
TAAGTGGGTTGTACTAATAACAATAAGGGGTTACACTGGTAGTATAGGGGCCTAACATGCCCCTCTCCTTCAAAAAGCATTGTCCTCAACGCTTGAGTAGTTCTTGATGCTTTTGTATAAAATACTTGTCCTCCCATGTGGAATCTTCTGCAAGTTCTTCCACTTGATGAGATACTCTGAAATTGATCGATTTCGTAGCTATCAAGTTCTTGTTTTTGTGACTGCTCCAGGTTCCAATATGATTTTTCCTTCCTCTTGAATTTCTGGCAATATTGTTTGAATTGTGATATTTTGCAACTTTTGAATAAGTGGCCATACTTCTTCATCCTTCTTCCATTCATCCCTTGCTTTGTTTATCCATTCTAGTTGAATAATAGAAATAGCACAAAACAATACTTCCACATCTTCATCCTTGAAGAGTCTTCCCATCTGGTAAGGTTGCCATTTTTTAAGTGCATGTAGTATCGCCAACATTTCCTTCTCATAAATAGCTTGCTTGAGATGTAGCAGTAAAAATACCCAATCACCTACATCAAAACATTTCTCACTACGATGTTGATCTACATGTTGTTTCGTTTGATTTTGCACCACAGTGGCGTTATCCTTTAAAAGTTGGAGAATTTGTTGTTGATGCTCAATGTCATCTTTCACTGCTTGAACCTTTTTCTTCTTGATATGTCCTTCTATCTCTAGAGTTTGGGGAGTGGTAATTTCTTCCAATCCTTTAAAAGATATGGTCAGATTCATTTCTTGATGCTCGATGTGATCTTTCACTTCTTGAACATTTTTCTTCTTGATATGTCCTTCTGTCTTGATAGTTTGAGGAGTGGTAATTTCGACGAATGAATTACAAGATATGGTTGGATTCATTTCTTCTTTCTTGATGTGATCTTTGACTTCTTGCACATTTTTCTTCTTGATATGTCCTTCTATCTTGAGAGTTTGAGGGGTGGTAATTCTTGCCAATGCTTTAAAAGATATGGTCTGATTCATTTCTTCTTTCTCTGGGGTGGAGTCCTGGCGTATACCCTCTTCTTTTGATGTTTCTTGATGCTTTTCTTCCTCCTCTTCATATTCTATGTAAAATAATTTCTTCTCAGCACACTTATGACATTTAGTGCATTTGCATCACAATTGTAACAAAGCCCTTTTTCTCTTTTCTCTTCTAATTATTGTGGTGTAACCCTTGTAGGTTGTGGAAGGCTAGGAGAAACAAAACTTCCATCTTTATAGTTGTGAGGGGTATGCTTCCTAGTTTGCATAATTTTTCTTTCCACTATGTCACAAAGCCCTTTTACTCTTTCCAATTATTGTGGCGTTGCTCTTTGTATCCTCATAATGTGTTATCATTTCCTCTGTGAAAATTTACCATGTAACAATTTGTTTACGAGAGCAAAGCCCTTCATACCATAAAAATTGATCTGTTTCTAAATATGAAGATGCAACACATACCTTTTGTAACAGTGGTACACCATGTTGATCAAAATATTTCTCCATCTGAAGTGTCCAATTTACCGGATCCTTGCCATCAAACTTCCTCTTCTTGATTTTTCTTGATTTTAGGAGCTCGATCTTGAAATGACTATAACTTTGTACTTTCGGATCTTTAAGTTCTGAAATTACGATCTGTAGTAGCGCTCTGCGTCCTCTTTCCAATGCCACCAGTCTGATCCAAATTGGATTCTCCAAGAAGGAGTTATGCACAATCTCCCAAGATGACCTAATTATAGACCTTTCCAGAAGAGTGAAATTGTATGAAGTGCCACGTGTCACTGTTTCGACCTTTGGCACTGAAAAATATCTACAAGAAACTACAGTCCATCCTCTTTCTGTACCTTCTTACCAAATTTCGATCTGATGCTCAGAGAGAAAGTTATGACGATTTTCCCCAGGTCACCTGTTTGGAATGTAATTTAGGAGTCTGCAAAAATACCCACTTCCTCAGATCATATCTCTGCAAATATAGTGCAGAAAGCTCTGAAATTCAGATCTGAGGTTCAACGCGATTTCTTCTAAAATGGTTTTTTTTTTTATCTTTTGAAACGTCACAAAAAAAAACGTTATAGCAAAAATGCCACGATGACCTATCTGGAGCAGTGAAACCCTAGAATCCAAAGCTCTGATACCAAATGTTATGAAATCAGCTCAAAAAACGATAGAAAAGATACATCAACGCCTTAGAATTTAGCCTCTTCGAGGGGGCAACCTCCTTTACATTACATAAATGAACAATTCTTGAATGATTCAAATGAAAAGACCTCCTTTCTATATATAGGAGTCTAAGGGGTCATAACATAATCAGAGCCGACATAACAATAATCATGTAAGGGCACAATAATAACAATAGTGGACTTCTATGGGGCACAAGAGTAACAATATGGGCACTACATGGGTACATCAATATAATAAATGGGTTGTACTAATAACAATAAGGGGTTACATTAGTAATATAGGGGCCTAAAATAAACCCTAAAAAAATTATTTTCATGGTCATCCATGGTTAACCATGGCCAACCATGGTCCAAAGTCACATTGTGACAAAGATTGTCTCAATGTGAAAATCAACCAGGGTTCATAATCGCATTGTGACAAATATTCTCCCATTATGGAAACCAATCATGGTCAAGAATGGTCCAACATCACATTGTGACAAATGTTGTCTCAATATGAAAATAAACCATGGTAAACCATGGAGAACGATGTTTATTTTAGGGTTTATATACCTTAGGTTTATAATATTAATCCCTCAGATTTAGTATTATTGGCTTGGGTTTTTAGTATTAATTCCTTAGGTTTATTAGAGCCTTAGTTTTATAATATCAATCCTTTGAGATTATTAATATAAGAGTTCATGTCCCTAGAGTATAATATTATTGATAGGGTTTATAATATTAATGATAGGTTTTAATATAAATCCCTTGATTTTATAATCCATTCGATTTACAATATAAATTCCTTGGGTTTATAATATTAATAATCGCTTACGTTTATAGTATTAATTGTGAAGGTTTATTATATTAATATTTTAGGTTCTCAATATTAATCATTTCAGTTTTTAATATTAATCCCTTGATTTTATAATAGTAATCCCTTCGGTCCAGTGTCACATTGTGACAAAGATTATCTCAATATGAAAATCAATCATGGTCAACCATGGTCCAATGTCACATTTTGACAAATATTTTGTCAATATGAAAATCACCCATGGTAAAACATGGTGAGCCATGTTTATGTTAGGGTTTATAATATTTATGATACAGTTTATATGACTTTGGTTTATAATATTAGTCCCTTGGGTTTAATATTATTCCCTTTGGTTTAATATTTTTCCCTTTGGTTTATAATCTGTTTTGTTTTTAGTATTAATCATTTGGGTTTATTAGTCCCTTGGATTTATAATATCAATTCATTAGGTTTATTAATCTGGGGGCTCATATTCCTATGGTGTAATATTATTCATAGATTTTAATATTAATCTTAGGGTTTAATATAAATCCCTTGGGTGTATAGTCATGGTCAACCATGGTCGAACATCACATTGTGACAAAGATTTTATCAATATGGAAATCAACCATCGTTAACCATCATCAACTATGGTCAATCATGGTCAACCATGGTCCAATGTCACATTGTGACAAAGATTATCTCAATATGAAAATCAACTATGGTTAATTGTGGTCAACAATAGTTTAACATCACAGTGGCAAAGATTGTTTCCATATGAAAATCAGTGATCATCAACCATGCTCAATCATGCACAATCATGGTCAATCATGGTCAACCATGGTCCAACATCTCGTTGTTACAAAGATTGTCTCAATATGGACATGATCCATGGTTAACCATCATTAACTATCGTCAACCATGGTCCAACATTGCATTTTAGAAATGATTGTCTCAATATGAAAATCAACCATGGTCAACCATAGTCAATAATAGTTCATATTCATATGGCATAATATTATTCATAGGGTTTATAATACTAATCCTAAGGTTTAATATAAATTTTTTCGATTTATAACCATGGTCAACCATAGCCTAACATCACATTGTGACAAATATTGTCTCAATATGAAAATAAACCATGTTTAACTAACCTCAACCATCATCAACCATTGTCAATCATTGTCAACCATGGTCCAATGTCACATTGTGACAAATATTGTCTCATTATGAAAATAAAACATGGTCAAACATATTCAATCACGGTCAACCATGGTCTATGATGGTCAATCATTGTCAACCATGGTCAGCCATGGTGAATATAAAAATCAACTGTGGCCTATCATAGTCAATGATGATCAGCGATCGTCAATCGTGGTGAATATGAAAATCAACCATGGTCAATCATGGTCAAACATGGTCCAATGTCCCATCGTAAAAATGATTTTCCGAATATGAGCATCAACCATGGTCAACCATGGTTAAGCATTGTCCAACATTTCATTGTGACAATGATTGTCTCAATATGAAAATCAACCATGGTCAACCACGTTCAATCATGGTCACCCATGGTCACATTGTGACAAAGATTGCCTCATGGTACAACGTAACATTGTGAAAACCATGGTCATCCTCTGTCAACCATGGTCATCCTTTGTCAACCATGGCCAACCATGGTCCAACGTTGCATTGTGACAAAGTGTCTCATTATGAAAATTGACCATGGTTAACTAGGGTCCCACATCGCATTGCGACAAAGATTTTCTGAATATGAAAATTAGTCATGGTCCAACATAACATTGTGACAATGAACTTAATATGAAAATGAAAGATGGTCAACCATGTTTGTTTTAGGGTTTATAATATTTTTCTCAGGTTTTATATACCTTAGGTTTACAATATTAATCCCTTGAGTTTAATATTATTCCCTTGGGTTTTTAGCATTAGTCATTTTTGTTTATTAGTGCCTTGTGTTTATAATATCAATCCCTTGAGTTTATAATCTATTTGGTTTATAAAATAAATTATTTGGGTTAATTAATCCCTTGGGATTATAATATTATTTTTTTAAGCTTGGTGGGACTACATATTTATTATTTGTTATATAACACCCTTATCGAGAAGGGAACTCAACTAGTAGCTTCACGTCAAGGAGTTACTTAACAGAGCACCCGATCACCATCTATCGAAGACACCATGGACCCCCTTAGGTTTATAATATTAATAACCACTTACGTTTTAATATTAATCTCTTGGGTCCTCAATATTAATCCTTTTGGTTTTTAATATAATCCCTTGGGTTTAAAATATTAATAGTCCATTTGGTTAATAATATCAATATTCATTATATTATTGATAATATCAAGAATTTCTATTTTTAGGCTTCTGTGATCCATAATGAATCAATCAATCTAAACACATAATTTCAAGTAACAGCTATATTAGTTAATAATATTTGTTTTTAGTATATTAATAAATTAATATCATAATTTAAATATTATTTCTCAAATATAGTTGTTACATGAAATTATGTCTCTAGATTGTTCTTGATTTAAACCCTTGCCATGGTTTGCTTCTTCATTTGGTCCTCATGATGAACCACACTTGTTGGTTCGAAACGCATAGGCCAAAAATTTCTCTTATGTGATTTCTGCCATAAGACTTTACTTAATATCAAGAATATTATCTATCTATTATATATAATAATAATAATTAAAATGGCATTGTAATTTAATAAATTATTCATCATATATATATCGATAAAATATTATAATATAATTATTATTAATTATTATTGTAATATTTATAATCGTAAAATATATTTATTATTATAACATGTTTATTTATTTAAGATATATAGGTATATTATTATTATATTTATATAGTAGTAGTCTACTCGGGTAGCAATTTCACCCAGAAATTGTCGCGAATCAGAAAATATTCTAATTCAATTAAGAAGAATGGTGAATGGCAGTTGAGTGAGATAGCCACCACGATGTGTAGACCCATCTGATGACAAATCCTGTCTGTGGAAACATTTGCGTCGACCTTCGTAATGCTAGCCTAAGCCGACAATACCCATATTATGCAAATTCAATTGCATGTCTGCTATGTCCCAAGATTAATCTCTCATATCATTGGTGAAAGCCTCTGTAACCCAGGTTTAATGTTCCTTAGTTAAATTCTTAAGTGGAAACATTTGGTTTAACTATCCAAATTCTAACCTTTAATTAACCTTTTGAGTGGAACCTTATATTCGGTTCTTTCTTAAACCTTATAGCTTAATTCTCTGGTTGATTTCATTACCCGCTCATCTTAACCATACCATGGTCCTCTTACTTTGGTTAAACTTGACTTAACCCATAATTCATTCTCCCTGCTTATTTCTATTATAACTCTTGTATAATAGAAATTACACATAAAACACATGTAACCTTACCTTTTTGCCAATCCGCAAATCTTAGCACAAATATTGATGCTCCCATTATCACTTTCAACCTCCACCGTCAATTTCACTCTTTTAGATTAATGGCTATCACGTGATCTCCAACCTTAAGCCATTTCGTGGGCTCTAGTATTGCAGCAATAATGTTTCAACTCCTGGGATTCCTTTCTTTACTTTTATCAACCCGATAGTTTGTAACAAACTTGGAAGCAACGATGCTATATGCACAAGTACTAGCTCTTGCCGCGGTTGTCACTTGATCAGCTAGCACAAGTCTGCTAGGAGCTTAAGATAACTTCTATGAGCTTTTATAAGAATCTTTTAACTATGATGGATGAAAGCTAACTCAAAAGAGGCTAGTCTACTTGCAGAAAGAAGTTGAAAGCTGAAAGGAAATGCAAACCCTAGAAAACCCTAGTTTTATTGACTAACCCTACTTGGTGCAAGAAAAAGGATGAAAACTATAGAAAGGGATTCCATTGAATCTTGGAAAGGTAAAATGCATGTGACTAAGCTAATTCTACAATAAAATCTGGAAAAAACATCTTTTTGCATTTTTGAGTAATTTTACAGAATTATTATGCATGTGTTTTAACTGTTTTTTATTATGCAGAGGTTGTTGATGAAAGGAAATGGAGTAGGCTCTTGCGGAAGGTTGGGAAGGTGAGACGAGGGCATAAGGGGTCCCTAGCACCCTTCCAGAGAGTTTCATAGTGTTCAGATCTCAAGAAATCGCTTTCGTGAGCTTCTACAAGAAGTCTGCAGGGGTTCTATAGGATGTACTGTAGCTTCTACAGGATGTTTCTACAGGATGTTCTGAAAGAGAATTTTGAAGGGTTGATGGAGGAAAAATGGTGGAAAAGTGGGAATGGAGGGTAGATAAGGATTTTAAGGGGTCCAGGACCTGGTAAATGAGGCTAAGGAGTGATTAAGGTGATTGGATTTGTTCAAGGATGGAGGGAGCAATGATGCACAAGAATGTAGAAATTAGGGCAAGGTGGGAAAATGTGCAAATGAAGGGAATGAATCTTGGATTAGGGGTTGGAGCAGGTTGTATGATGGAGGAAGGGTAGGCAGGGATGGATTACAGGTGATCTGCACACAATCTCTCAAAACTAATCAAAGAACGACTAAAAAAAATCAGAGATCTATCTACTGTGACCTAATCTGACCTAGAAACCAGAATCATGATGAACAACAGGTTGTGAACAGTAAATCATGCAAGAAAATTATGGAAACCTATGCAAGAACATATCTAAATATGCAAGCATAACTGGTATCGACTTTTCCATCTAAAAATCCAACACTTGCAATTGCATCGAAAAGAAAAACAATGTTTTTGTGGCAGCAAGTATAACTTGGTCTCAGCTCATGGGCCCAAGGAGGGAGAGGTGAGATCAAGGGTTTCTTGATGGCCTTTTCTGAAGATATTTTATGTACTCAAACTGTCAAGTCCACCTAAAGCATGAAAATCTATTTTAATCATCAAAAGAAACCTAAGTAACAAAACAAGATTTTAACCTAAATAACAAATTTTATTCTAAGAATGCAACAAAGACACATGCAAGTACACAAAGGAGGTACTGGCACTTGAATTGTGCCCAACCCCAAGAGCTATAGCCTCCTAAGAAATATCAAAGATGACGAAAAGTTGGATTCATATTTATTGATCAAGGAATAATAGTTACATCCCAAAAACTGTCTACAAGAAAAAGCTTGAAAATGTGCTGAAATGCAGAGCTAACCTACTAGCTAAAATCTAACTAACATCTGACTAACCCCTACCTAAAAACTAACTAATATCTGACTAAAATCGAACTAACTAGAATGAGGCCCTAAGCCTTCTTATTTATACAAATTGAGGACCCCAACAGTCCTCCTAAACTTTAGGGACTCGGCTGCCAAAACTTGCAGTTAAAAGTAGTCCTACTTGACTTTCTTGGCTACCCCTTGTGCTCTGAGCTACTGGTGGAGAATTCGAGGCAAGGGCCCATAAATGAAGGGGACACCTTCCTACAAATCCTCTCCCTTGTTCTTCCACGAATTTGGCTGCCAAGTGCTCATTTAAACCTTTGATTTTGTCTTAAAATTGACCAAAAATCTGCATAAAGCACACATTAGACTTTTTGGCATAATGACTAACCCAATTCACTCTATTAGCATAAATATAATAAAAAACATACAATAAACTAATGAGAATGGTGGATTAAGTCGAATTAGGAGGCTAAATGAGCCCATATAATTACCCATTTTTGGGGCTCATCATCACCCCCCACTAAAAGTGTTGCCCATCCTCTGAGTAACTAATCTATCTCTTCATCTTTGATGTCCCTGGTGGCCTCCTTATCATCCCAAGCTTGTGATGTAGTCTACTCATGTGTGCCATAAAATTTTGCCTTCTTTTCCATGTCCTTCCACTACTCCTCTTATTCTACTTGTTTTAATTCTTGTGCTTTTCCTGTCCTTAAAATACATGGATGCCTGCCTTTTTCTTTTTTCTTTTTGTTTTGTAGGTGTGCTTAATGCAGCAAGCATAGCTGCTACTTCCTTACCAACATCTCAGGTGATTTATCCTCTTGTTGTTCTTTTTCCTTGCTTCCTATAGAAATCCATGTGTCAACTACTTCTGTGTGTGTTGCTAGGATCTCAGGGTGTGTCTTTCCCTTTTGTTTTTGTGTGCCTGCTTTGGCTGTGGCAGCCTTCTTTTGAGCTTTCTCAGCCTTCTCTATCCTACTCTTCATCCTCTTTTCCCTTGGTGTTTTTGCTGCTATTTCTTCCTCTATTTTAGGCTCAAAAATCTAGCCCATTTCCCCTTTTTCTTTCTGTTCTTTCAATGCTTGAATGTCTTGTGTTCCTTCACCATTGGTTTTCTCACCTTCTTCAGTGTGTTCTCCCCTTATGAATCCTCCTGGCATGGTGAGACTGCTCTTTTTATGTTTTAATCAGAAAAGGAAATGCTCGGGCAACCAAACGGTCATTCTGAAATAGAGGATAGTTGAATTTTGTTTCCACTAAACCCAAGAAGGAATTTCTCATGTGTCCAATATCAACTAGCAACAATTCCCTTGTTTTAAGACTGCTGTCACCCAGAACTTGACTGTTTGCTTATGAAAGGAAGAATTCTTTTTACAAAAAATAGCATAAGGACACATGGTCTTTTCTTAGCACATAGATAGATATGTAAATTCAGGTTTTTTTTTCTTTTACACACACAAGTTCGCCTCTGCTGCTGCATGTATCTTCTTTATAGGAAAATTAAAAATGAGGAGGAGATTTCAGATGCAGAGAAAAAACTAGGTAAACTCAGTGAAATATGTAGGTAGACTTTCGCATCCACTACACAGGCAGACTTTTCTCTGATTTTTCAATCTAATTCCATTCAATTCACCACCTTTCGCAAACATACCATGCATAGAGGACTTTTTTCAAGCCCACCTCGTTTGGAGCTCCAAATTCAACAAAAATCCTAGGTTTTCTTGCTTCGTAGCTGTTCTGCCTTTCCTGTAGAAGGCTCTCGTTTCCTGTAGAACGAAACTGTGCTTCCTCTAGGGCCTGATAAGCAGGAGGGTTTTGAAAAATTTCTGAGAAAGACTGGTTCGCTGATATGGAGGTGGTATGGAGCTTGTTGCAGCTGCAGGGACAATGATAAAATCAAAATAATGGTGGTGAGAGTATTTCAAAGATGAGTTCAATTGGCTGTTCATGGAGACTTCCGTTGACGGAGGGTGAGTTGGCCAAGTGCACGTTGGCCCCATCGAAACTGTTGGTCCCCATTGCAGTTTTATTATGAATTGTATGTTCTCTGCATGCAATCACTTCCATCAATTAGTTGGAGTTTAAACAGCCACCACTACCTATTTTCAGTTTTGTTCCTCAGATGGCTAAGCACATGTGTCGATTGCCCCCACCTAGCGTTGTTTGAACTAAATGAGGGTGGCCAGTTAGATGGAAATTGATCGTGTTTAATCACAACCATCTCATTATTCACGCAGTTCTTAAATTACATTCATGCAACAGAGGAATGGGTTTAGTCACATACCTGAAAGTTGAATGTGTTTGCTGTGAGGTGTTGTGGCCTTTCCTTCTGCTACATGCCTTTGTTTTTGTGGATGCATGCTGGTTTGGTTACCAATACGTGGCTATTTTTCTCCTGCAAGTATCCTCTGGCTGGATCTACACTGCAGGAGTTTGTTTCAACGTTTAGATTTGCACCCTCATGCTGCTAACGCTGGATTTTCATAGCACAATGACTTGTTTTCTCCATAGCTCCCAAACGATAGATCAAATTGACCTGAAACATCTTAAGCATGTTTCTATCATCATTATGCACCTCCCATAGCAAAATTGTGGTCAGTGGATGTATAGATTTCGAGAAAAATTGAAAATGGTTGAAGCTGACAGAGGTCAATTTCTCTGAAGCCATTCACTGGAATTGGCTGAAACTGCTTGGATAGGTTACTATCACCTATATGCATCTCCCCTTGAAACAGGTTTTGAAATGGATGCATGGATATGGGGAAAATGCAAAAATGGCTGGAGGTGATGGAGGCTAATTTCTTGGAAACCGTGCACTGGAATTGGCTGAAATTGCTCGGGCGTGTTCCCATAATCCCTATACAACTCCTCATAAAACAAATTTATAAATGGATGCATGGTTTTTAAGTTAGGGAAAAAACAAATTTCTTCTCTATATATTTTTGTATCAGAGCATTCTGCAGTTTTCGCACAGTAAGGAAAAAATGAGCTTGGGGTGTGATGCAGGCATGGAAATGATGGAAGAGGGGCTTCAAGATTGTAGGATGATTTATAAATCCTTTATGAAGCTTTCATGTTCACCAAACTGCTTTTTCAATTCCATTTCTATCTTTCTATAATTTCTACAGGAACTTCTTGTAGAAAACACAGTTTTTAGAAAAGAAGCACAATGAGGTGGAAAAAATGATGGAGAAGAGTGAGGGATGGAAATAGGGATGTTTGCAAGCCTCATAGACAGATTTTCAACCTTCGGGTCCTCTTCTGAGATCGATTTTGGCTTGTTTGTAGACTTCTTATAGAAGACACAGAACTTCCTGTAGAAGGTGAAATCTTAGTCTGAATGAGACCAAATCTTGGGAAAGGGTAGTGGTCATGGAAGAATGGATTGTGAAGGATGCTTGCAGCCTGGTACTGACCTCTATCCTTATTTTGTGTGATCCTCTTAACCTGCAATGTCCTTCTTGCAACCTGCAGTTATTCAACAGAAATTAGGTTTATTTTTTTCTTTTTCTCTTTTCTTCTTTATTTTTCTCTCTTTTTTTTTTGAAAACAACTAGGGCGCCTCATGGAGGTTTTCACCCTAATTGCCTAGCCTAGGGACCTCCAATGGAGGTTTTCACCCAGGGATTTTATTCTCTTTTTCTGTTCTCTTCTTTCCAACCCATTGACCACCCCATGGAGGTTTTTAATCAATGAGCCAATCTGAGGCGCCTCCGAGGAGGTTTTCGCCTTAGATTTTTATTTTCCTGTTATTTTCATTTTTTCTTTTTTATTTTTTTCTTTTTTCTTACCCTACCCTACTTGAAAAACAAAATCATTTTCAATTATAAGAATACTTCCAATGTAGCCATGTTCACATCGAGATTAGAGACAAAATGATGTGGAGGCTTGAAATTCATGCTTTGACAGGTATCCGGATTTCAGAAACCAAATGATTTGACTTTGAAGGGATCAAACATAGCTAATGAAGAGAGTACTACTGCAACTTGGTGACCCTCTGGAACCATACCTCAATATAGCTCTGATATCCTTGGTCCTTTTGCTGATCTGGATCATTTTCCATGTCACCTTCTATCATGACCTTCACATCCTCCTCTTTTTGCTGACTTTTTTCTTAAATACATGGAGGATTTGATGGTAACCATGAGGGAGCTCTCTCGATCTCTAATTCTGATGTCTTCTCTTCATCAAATGCAACCCATGGTTCTTTTCTCTTCTCTTTTGCATCTTGTTCTGCTGGATGTGGTCCTTCAATGATATCAATATAATCTCTTTCTCGTAATACTCTTCCTGAGCTATGGTGAATATCATTGAGCTCAAAAGGAGTTTTTTAGACATGTTGTGCCTCAACATTATAATTGAGTTGAGCTACTCCAATGTGCGGGTTTGGAAATGGTGGTATGGGTAGTTGAATGTGGGTGTATATTTGAGATGGATGTGGATGGGGTTGTGGTTGGGTAGGTGGTTTCCCACTATATACTTACTGAAACTGCTTGTTATTTGGGTCCAAGTTCAGTTGAGAAAGCATTTGGGGCTACCTTGGTGGAGCAGGAGGCGATGGTTGCAGTTGAGCAAGTGGTGGAAGAAAAGAAGCGGGAGGAGTGTTGTACTGGGGCCACCACCCTTGATGAGGTGCATTCCATTGAGGCTGTGGCTGAGCATAAGAGTGAAATGAATGAGCATTTGGTTGGTCATAATATGGATCTGTGAAGGAACAAGGAGGAGGTGTGAACCAAGAAGGATGAACAGGGGGACCCCAAGAAGGCTTGGAAGTGGCTTGATAGGAGTCGTAATAGGTCTAGGATGTCCCTTGCATTCCCTGTTGGTAAGGTATGGATCCATGTGGCCTCCTTTGGTTCATATAATAGAGTGGTTCAGTGGCTCCTTTGGCCCTCTGATATGCAGCATTAATTCCAGGAAAGGAATGGCACTGATTTGTAGGATGGTATTTTTCACTGACAAAACACACTTTTATGGAGTGCAATGGACATTCATTCCTAGGATGCTTTCTAGTGCACCTGGGACAAAAGATGGCCAAAGCCCTCTTGGCTTCCTCTTGCTTCCTTTGGATCCACAAGGTATCTAAGTTGCATGGCAAGAAACTTCCTCACCTCGCTCTTGAAATCTTCCATCTGATTTGCAAATTCATTTTTGAATAAGGTACTGCTTCCAACATTTCTTTTGTATCCATTTTCTCCAGAGGAATGTTTTCTTCTTCTTCTCCCCTAAAGGTTCTTCAAATATGTCTTGTTGTCCACCTAGGGGTTCTTCTTAATCACAACCATCGAAGAAGAGAGAAGGTTGGCTGTGTGAAGTAGTGGGGGCATTGTGCAAATATTTTTTTGACTTATCTGTACTCCTACAAGGCATGAAACGAAATCTTTTTAGTTGATTTTTGTTTTTTCCTGCTTGTACTGCAAAACTGAAATATATTGAACTGCATCTAACTAAAATTTATCTTGCTGAAATGAAAATGTGGAATTGAAATGAAAGCAGGAAAGAACTAATCTATTTTGCTTAAATGAAATTGCAGGAATGAAATGCTAAGCTACGCTTGCAGAATTTAAATTGCGGAATTGAAATGGTAAGCTATGAAAGCGAGATTAAGTCAAATTAGGAGGCTAAATTAGCCCATATAATTACCCATTTTTGGGGCTCATCATCATTCATCTACCTAAACTCAAAGAAGTCAAACTTCTTTGAATAACTCATCGGGTCCAGCTGGAATATTAACCTTCACAAAATTTTCCACACGATTAGCATCCGATTAATCACTGAATAAACGGTCACGATTATCGGAACTCAATGAGGGTTAAACCTTGTTTTATAAAACCTCATCGCAGCCATTTTTGGAATGAAGTCTCGTGCTTATTCTGTTAGGCCCCTATATTACTAGTGTAACCCCTTATTGTTATTAGTACAACTGCCTTATTATATTGTTGTGCTCATGCAGTCACCATATTGTTATTATTGTGCCCCATAGAAGCCCACTATTGTTATTATTGTGCCCTTACATTATTATTGTTATGTCGGCTCTATTTATGTTATGACTCATTTATATACAAAGGAGGTCTTATCATTTGTATCATCGAATAATTATTCATTTGTGTACTGTAAATAAGGTTTTCCCCTCGAAGAGGCTTATTTCTAAGGCATTTATCTATATTTTCTATCTTTTTGTGAGTTGGTTTCATAACATTTGGTATGAGAGCTTTCAATTCTAGGGTTTCACTGCTCCAAATAGGTCATCATGGAATTTTCGCTATAACTTTTTTTCTGCTACATTTAGGAAGAAAAAAAAAAATGCCCATTTGAGACGAATTTGTGCTGAACCTTGGGTCTGAATTTCATTTCTTGTCCCACTATATTTTTGGAGATATGATCTGAGGAAGTTAAATATTTTGCATACTCCCGAATTACATTCCAAACAGGTGACCTAGGAAAAATCGTCATAACTTTTGTTCTAAGCATCAGATTGAAATTTCATAAGAAGTTTTAGAAAGAGGACTTCTTGTAGTTTTTTGTATATCATTTTTATATACTAAGGCTGAAACAGTGACACATGGAACTTTATGCAAGTTCACTTTACTAAACTAGTCTATAATCAGGTCATCATGAGGGATTTGACATAACACTTCCTTGCAGAATCTAATCTTGATCAGACTTACGACATTAGAAAGAGAACAAAGAGAGCTACTGCAGCAAAAATTTTCAGAACTTGCAAATCTGAAATTATAGATTTACAGTTATTTCAAGGTTGAGCTCCTAAAATCAAGAAAAGGTGATATGAGGAAGTTTGATGGAAAGGATCTGGTAAATTGGATTATACAAATAGAGAAATACTTTGATCTACATGGTGTACCACTGTTACAAAAGATATGTATTGCATATTCATATTTAGAACCTGTTTAATTTTTATGGTATAAAGGGCTTTTTTCTCGTAAACAACTTGTTACGTGGTCAATTTTCACGGAAGAAATGATAGCACATTATGAGGATACAAAGAGCAACACCTTCTTTAGAGAAACACCACAAAAATTGGAGGAAAAAAGAGAAAAAGGGCTTTGTTACAAAGTGGAAAGCAAAACTATGTCAACAAGGAAGTCTACCCCTCACAACTATAAAGATGGAAGTGTTGTTTCTCTTAACCTTCCAGAACTTACAAAGGTTACACCACAACAATTGGAAGAAAAAAGAGAAAAAGAGCTTTGTTATAATTGTGATAACAAATACATTAAAGGTCATCAGTGTGCTGAGAAGAAATTATTTTACAATGGTTGTGGAGAGAAGGAAGAAAAGGATCAAGGAATCTCAAAAGACGAGTATATACATGAGGAACCAACCCCAGAGAAAGAAAAAATGAATCCGACTATGTCTTGAAAAGCATTGGAAATAATTACTACTCCTTAATCTCTAAAGAGAGAAAGAAATATCAAGAAGAAAAAGGTTCAAGAAGTGAAAGACCACATCAAGAAAGAAGAAATGAATCCAACCACCTCTTTTAATGCATTTACTAGAATTACCACTCCTCAAACTATCAAGATAGAAGGACATATCAAGAAGAAAAATGTTCAAGAAGTGAAAGATCAAATCAAGGATCAAGAAATGAATCAGACCATATCTTGTAATGCATTGGAAGAAATTACCACTCCTCAAACTCTCAAGATAGAAGGACATATCAAGAAGAAAAAGATTCAAGCATTGAAAGATCAGATCGAGCATCAATAACAAGCTCTCCAACGTTTAAAGGATAACGCCACTCTGGTGCAGAATCAAATGAAAAAACAAACATATAAAGAACGCAGTGAAAGAAGTTTTCATGTAGGCGATTAGTTATTTTTACATCTACATCTTACACAAGCTATTTATGAGAAGGAAATGTTGGCAATACTACATGCACTTAAGAAATGGAAACCTTACCTAATGGGAAGACACTTCGACGTAAAAATGGATCATGATAGCCTTAAATACTTCTTAGAACAAATATTATCTTTAAAAGAAAAAAAAATGGGTCACAAATATGTTGGGCTATGACTTTGAAATCATCTACAAAAAGGGGAAGAAAAATGTTGTTGCAGATGCACTCTCAAGAAAGCATGAGGATGCAGAAGCATTTTTTTGTGCTATTTCTATTATCCAACCAAATTGGATAAACGAACCAGGGGATGAATGCAAGAAGGATGAAGAAGTGTGGACATTCATTCAAAATTTGCAGAAGATCCCAGTTCAAACAATATTACGAAAACTTGACGAGTAAGGAAAAATCATATTGGAACCTGGAGCAGTCACAGAAACAAGAACTCGATAGCTACATAATCGATCAATTTCAGAGTATTTCATCAAGTGGAAGAACTTACCCATTGAAGAATCCACATGGGAGGACAAGAATTTTATACAGAAGCATCAAGAACTACTCAAGCATTGAGAACAACACTTTTTGAAGGAGAGGGGCATGTTAGGTCTCTATACTACTAGTGTAACCCCTTATTCTTATTAGTACAACCACCTTATTAAATTGTTGTGCCCATGTAACCGCCATGTTGTTATTATTTTTCCCCATAGAAGCTCATTATTGTTATTATCGTGCCCTTACATTATTATTGTTATGTCGACTCTGATTATATACAGAAAAGAGGTCTTGTCATTTGCATCATTGAAGAATTATTCATTTGTGTAATGTAAAGTAGGTTTCCCCCTCAAGGACGCTTATTTCTAAGGTGTTTATCTATCTTTTCTATCTTTTTGTGAGCTGTTTTCATAACATATTCCGATGCGATATGCATCTGATTCCCTTTAAAAGGACAGTCTGATCACCTCCAGACTTCAACTAGATGTAGTCACAATTCATAACTTTCTTGGGTCCATCTTTTAATTACCTCTTACAGCTGTGAGGCTGCTTGAGAAACCACTTTCCACTTACGAAAAATTCTCCATCCTTCTACTAACACGTGGCTTAATCTTTGTCGCTCAACTTCTTTACTTTATTCGATGCGACTTAATCCTGGCCATGTATTTCCATTGCTCTTGATCATTGATCTAATTGATCCAACGACTATGCTTTACTGCTAAATTCTTTTGACTATACTGTGCAATAATCCATTTATTCAAGCTTGTACTTATGTTTTTAGTTCTCGCCTCCCGATCCTCAATTATTATGATCCCATCTTCAACTTTGGTATTTATTCCTTAGCTCCTTTACGCTTCTGTTGCATAACTCCTTAGGTTTCAAGAACCTTACAGTATACCTTTACTGTAACGTTAGAGTTTACTCCAAGTTTGTGACTTTGTAAACCCGATACACTCTTCCTTGCACTTTGTCTCTGTGTTCTTCTTCGATTCCACCAACATACATATACTATGCAGAACTACACTAGTTCACACACAATTCATTCATTTGATTACTCAATACACACTTACACAACTTAGAATTGAATTCTCTGTATATATATATAAACAAATAATTACATCATGAGTCTCTGTCTCTATCTGGCCTAATTTTCTTATCAGTGGCCTTGTTTCCTTATCTTCCCATAGGCTTACAATCAAACCTATCTAACTCTTGAACTAATTCCTAGCTAGCTAACCCTTTTCTATGCCTTTTAGGCTTACATTAATACAAAAGGATTCTATAACCAATTCCTGGTTTAAATCCATAACATTCTAAACATGATCCTAAAATATCTTCTTTATCTCTAAGGATCCTCTATAATCCACAAAATCATCAACTAATTCTTAATCTAAGCTTTACAATTACTTTATGAAATCTCTCAATCTCTCAACTATCCTAATTCTCTCATGTTTTATAATATTCGAGAACATTTACAAATATGCCTCACAATACTTAATTAAATCTTGTTCCAACTTCTCTCATTAAAATCACTCAAGACCTTAATAATTACAATAATTTGATACATAGAAAACCAAATTTCTTTAAAAAAGAAGACCCCCTTATGTCTACTAAAGTACAATGATATTTCTGAGCCGAATTCTCCTATGTCAGACTCTCAAGGTTGAAAACATTCATGATCTTCTGATCATGTGTTCTCATGTGTTAATATAAAAAAAACCTTTAGGGTCCCAACCTTTAGTTTGTAACTGTCCAAATGCTTTGAAACTTTGCTGCTACTGCATATTTGTTGTCTTCTAGTTCATCTTCCTCTCTTCAATTAGTTTCAAATTATGATTGATCACTTCTCTTGCTGTCATTTTCCTCAACCCAGACTGCTTTATTATTAACTGCCATAATTCTTCAATCTCCATCTATAGCACATCTTTAGGTTGGTCCATACTCTTCCATTTTTTGCTATCTCTTTCTCTCTGCTTTAGTTTGTTACTAGTCTCCACTAGCTTTTCAACATGTTGATTACTTTCTTCAGCTTTTTCTACTTTAGCTTCTACTATTACTCTTGAGATTGCTCCAGGGACTGCTGTAGATATTGTTTCCACCCAAACTTCTTGAATATCCTTGAAGATATCTCCCTCGACAACATCTAATTTCTACATCAAATCCTGATTCTCTAGTATTCTTTCCAGAAACATAATATCTCCATTCCCTAGATTAAACTTTTCCATCAAATCGTATTCTTCCATCTTTATTTGGTTGTTCATATGTGCCAAATTTTCTCTAGCATCTGTAAGAAAACCTGCACTCACAAAATAATTATTAAAATGAAAAACATAAGGCCTTAGTGCCTCTTCTCCCTTTGGTAACACCTCATTATGTTGCTCTAATTTTTCCTCCTCTATCAACACATTCGTATGTTGATTCAACCTTTCTAAAGAATCCTCCAAAGGACTCTCAAAATTTTCAGCAAGTTTCTCTTCCACACCATCTGCTTCAATGATGTCTTTCTACTCTTGTCCACTGTAATGAACTCCCTTCTCCCCAATCACACTATCATACTTTGAGTTCTCTAGCAAATACTCCAAAAATTCCATTTCTCTATGACACTTCGCAAGTACTTCATCATCACTTGTAATTCTTGCATTTATACACAAATTATCAGTTTCAAAAATACAAAGTTCAATAGTCTTAATCGTTGCTTCACATATCATCTCCTTAGGCTAAATTGCATTTCCTTCTTTCAAAAGAAATTGTTCCTGGATTCTAACAACTTCAAACATCAATGCTTTGCTAAATTCTTTCTACTGCAATAATTCACTGCTTTTCTCATTTAAGAGACATTCTCCATCCTTCTTTACTTCAGAGTATTTATCTTCTGAAAGATACTCTTCCATACTTTTGACAACTTCAAAAGATTGTTCATCTTCTGCAAAACCTGTAATCACATTAAAATTATTAGATTAAAATATACAAGGGTTTACATCCTCTTGCTGATCTAAATTTGTCCAACAGTTCAGAAAGTCATCAATAATTTCTTCTTCAACAAAATAAACTTTTTGTTGTCTTGAACTATTACAATAGTTCATGAGATCTTTAACTGGTCTCCATTCTTCATCTTCACCCAAAACTTCCCCCTATTCTACTTCACAAATGGAAACTTCCATTTCCAACTCACCTTCTTTGAGTTTTTCCATTAGCCACTTCACTTGCCTCTATTGTAGCCTTCTCTGTAATTTATGCCACTTTACTGCCTTTTCTCTCAAAACCGAACCTTGTATTTGGCTTTTCTCTAGTATCATCCTTAATGCATTGAGTTGTTCTTTTAACTTTGCAATCTCATTGTCAAAATCTTCTTGACTCATCCTCTTGCCATTTGCCTTGGCATCCTCCTTCTTCACCTTTCTTCTATTGTCATCTTTCTCAGAACCTTTACTATGACTATTAGTAGTCATCTCTATCTTCATGAGCTCCTCACTCACTTACTATGAGCTGCATTAAAGCCTCTACAACAGCAAGTCCTCCTTAGTGCCTCTTACCTCACCAAGATTTCCTCTGTACTTGGTCTTTTGGCAAGCACTTCGTTCTCTACTCTCTAGAACCTCTTTTGAACACTTCTCTCTAATCCTTATAGGCTTCAACTCATCTACACTTTTTAAGAACACAAATTTCTTCTTTATCCAACCTCTGTTATAATTCTTCAAGGTCCTACCACATTATGCTTCCATTCAAAAATTCTTACCATCTTTCTTCATCCTTTATCAATTCTACCCACATCCTCTGTGGAATTGCCTTTATGATCTTTCTGTGAGCTACAACAATACCTCTGTAGTAACAAGTCCCTCTTGTTACATAATATCTCACTAAGCTTCTTTTCTCCTAGCTTAGTCTTTTAGCTTCTCTCTAGTTCTTTCCTTTGGAACCAATTGAGCACTCCTTGCTTTAGGTTGCTGCAATTTTCTCACCTTCTACCTTCAAGACCTCTACACGATCTTGTTCTACCATTGTCTTGCACTTTGAATGGATTTGTTTCTGTTTCACTTGCATCTGCAAATTCTCCCAATATTTTGCTACTCTTTATCTCTGTGTTCCTATTTTTTGTTAGATTTAAAATCCGATCTCCTCTTGCCTACTTCATCACCATTCACCTTTATTAACACCTTTAAAACATAATTATGTTCTAAGTTTTCTAAAAAAAAAATTACACACAAAATTTCTGTGTTCGACTCTGATACCAAATGATGCCAGCCTAAGCTAACAATACCTACAATATGCAAATTCAATTGCATGTCTACTATGTCCCAAGGTTAATCTTTCATATCATTGGAGAAAGCCTCTGTAACCCATGTTTAATGTTCCTTAGTTAAATGCTGAAGCAGAAACATTTGGTTTAACTTATTCAAAGTCTAACTTTTAATTAACCTTTTAAGCGAAACCTTATTTTCGGTTCTTTCTTAAACTTTATAACTTAATTCTCTGGTTGATTTCATCATCCACTCATCTTAACCATACCATGGTTCTCTTACTTTGGTTAAACTCAAATTAACCCATAATTCATTCTCCCCACTCTACTATAACTCTTGTATAATAGAAATTACACATAAAACACACGTAACTTTACCTTTCTGCCAGGCTGCAAATCTCGGCACAAATATTGATGCTCCCATTATCGTGTTCAACTTCCACCATCACTCTTTCAGATTAACGACTATAGCACGATCTCCAACCTTAAGCCATTCATCCTTCAGAACTCAAAGAAGTTAAACTTATTTGAATAACTCATCTGTTCCACTCAAAATATGAACCTGCATGCTCTTTTTCGCATGATTACTGTCTGATTAATCACTGAATGAACGGTCACGATTATCGGAACTCAACGAAGGTTAAACCTTATTGTATAAAACCCCATCGTGTCCATTTTTGGAATTAAGTCTTGTGCTTATTCCAACACGATATGCTTTCGATCGCCTTTAAACGGACGGTCCGATCACCTCCGGACTTCAACTAGATTTAGTCACAATTCATAAATTTGACGGGTCTGTTTTTTAGTTATTGCTTACAGTGTTGAGGCTGTGCAAGAAACCACTTTCCGCTGACGAAAACCGCTCTGTCCTTCAACTAACACATGGCCTAATCTCCTCTGCTCAACTTTTTTACTTTATTCGACGTGACTTAATCCTGGTCATCTATTTCCATCACTCTTGATCGATGATATAATTGATCCAATTACTATGCTTTGATATTATGTTCTTTTGACTATACTATGTAGTAGTCGATTTGTTCGCCAATTTGCCTGTCTTTTTAGTTCTCGCCTCCCAGTCTTTAGTTATTTTGATCCCATCTTCAACTTCGTTCTTTATTCCTTCTCTCCTTTACGCTTCCATTGCGTAACTCCTCGGGTTTCAAGAACCTTACAGTATACCTTTACTGTAACGTTAGAGTTTCCTCCAACCATGTCAGTGTGTAAACCCAAAACGCTCTTCCTTGCTCCTCTGCTTCAATTCCACCTGCATACATATACTACGAAGAACTACTCTAATTCACACATAATTCATCCATTCGATTACTCAATCCACAATTACACAATTCAGAATTGAATTCTCTCTCTCTCTCTCTCTCTCTCTCTCTCTCTCTCTATATATATATATATATATATATATATAAACAAATATTTACATCATGGGTCTTTGTCTCTCTCTGGCCTTATTTCCATATCAATGGCCTTGTTTCCCTATCTGCTCGTAGGCTTACCATCAAACCTATCTAACTCTCAAACTAAATCCTAGCTAGCTAACCCTCTTTTATGCCTTTTAGGCTTACATTTATACAAAATGATTCTATAACCAATTCCTAGTTTAGATCCATAACCTTCTCAACAAAATCCTAAAATATCTTCATTACTCTAAGGATCCTCTAATCCACAAAATCATCAACTAATTCATAATCTAAGCTTCACAATTGCTTTCCTAAATCTCTCAATCTCTCAACTATCATAATTCTCTCATGTTCCCAATATTCGAGAACATTTACAAATATCCCTCACAATACTTAATTAAATCCTATTCTAACTTCTCTCATTTAAATCACTCAAAACCTTAATAATTACATTAATTTGATACATAAGAAAGAAACTTCCTTTAAGACACAAGACCTCCTATGTCTACTAAAAACCAATGATATTTCTGAGCCAAATGCTCTTGCATCACTTCGTTAGTTAGGTTAGGTCTCTCTGTCAATCATGTGCACGGTATTCATGTTAATCATCATGTGTCCATCATGTTATGGTAGGATAATGAAATTTTGAAATCAAGTCACATCTTCCTCTTGTTTGGAAAATAAATCACAAATATGGCAAGTTATTTTGAAGAGTCCAATCTTTGCAAAAATCAAAGGATATTTCGACTCTCCGGGAAGATCATGGCATTCTCGGCTTAATTCGGAGGACACTCTTTCTATATGAGATTTTCATTTGGTTGTTTAGATATGCTTTACCCAAGAAGTTTAAGCTCTGGTTTGAAAACAATCCCTCTATAATAATTCTTGTGAGGGAGAAATTTCGGGTAACGATGTTGGCCGGGAGGAACCAAGGAGGGTTTTCTCATCCTTTGATAAAAGCAACGACGAGTTGATCCAAAAATAAGAGATGCGAGAGTCCTTACATAAGATCAGGTTGCGCATTGGATAAGAGGAATTGTTCCACATGATTCGAACCATGGACGTCAATAGAAATAGGTATGTAGATTTCCAGGAGTTCGTAACATTGTATGAATTGGTGCACTGTAAAGAAGGTGAAGCTAAGAAGAAATGAAAGCAGGTCGCATGAACGAAGACGTGTATCTAGTTGGGGTAAGAAAGGGGAGGGTTTAATAAGAGTGGAAGAAGAGCTCCAGTATGTGCTCAATTCACAGGGTTTATCGAGGGTTTCCAATTTAGGTTTTTGTAAAGCTACACTCTTTATGCGTGGTGTTACAGAGAAAGTATGGTTGTTGCCACAACTAATAAAACTAGATATTCTTCTGCCACTAGTTGTAACATTTTAGTTAACTAAACTAACTGTACATTCGTTTAGTTTAGTTCACTTTTATCATTGTATTTTCTTTGTATTGGTTGGAGGGACATGCTTCACAAAAAAAAATTAGAAAAGAATAAAAAATTGTGGGATATTAAAAAAATCTATTGAATTTCTGTGGGATAATTAATAAAAGTGAAGTTTCATGTAATTCCTTATTTTAATTTTCTAATAAATGATGATCATTTTCAGTCTTCTTTGTTTAAGGATGACGAAAATACCATCCTTGTTGCTTTTATTTTAATGATCCTTGAATCTAAGGCATTAATTACCATACTCTAATATAATAAAAGTTAAATTTTTTCCAACTATAGAGGCTTATGGATCAATTTTTTTATATTAAATCGTTTGTCAGTGGAGAGGCTTATGGTTCATAAATTTATTTTATTTTGCTTTATTTCATTGAGTAATTAATAAAAGATATAATGAATAACCATAGCTCGTTATTCAAACTATGACTATTGACAAATTATGTACAATGATTTATATATATGGATTTAAGCTTCTATGTTTGTTATATTTAATTGATATGATGTGTCATGAGTGGTATTGTACTATATATGAATATAGCGAGGTGTTTAATAAGAATATGAAAGTAAAAATTTGAAATCAAATTAAAATTAGGTGTTATTTGAATAGCTGATTTTGTTGGGATCAACCGAATTGAAATTAGAAATTTGGTTCATAATATTAACTTACATTTTTTAATTTTATTTTTAACTAGCTTTGAGTTAGTATTCATTTATTTAAATATAATTTAACAAAAATTACTTGTAAAAAAGTTTATTTAATTTACTATCTTATTTACAAAATGTTGGTAAGTATTGTATTTTTATTAACTGTATTTATAATTATGTAACTTTGTAAATTATATACTTAAATATTTTACGATTTGTTTAATTTATTTATTTTTTATAAATTATTTAATTTACATGATTTTAATAATTAATTTATTTCATTTTTATTTAATTTATTATGATTGTAATCTTCACAAATATTTAGTTCGACAATTTGTAGTTATGGATATTTTAGTGGATAGTTTGTTACAAGAAAATCTTTTAAAACAAAAACTATACTAAGAAAGATTAATTCATATTAATTCATATTTTGTTAGTATTCTTTTATTTACATAATATGTAAAAAAAAAAAAATAGAGAGAATATAAGAGAAAATGTTAAGATGGAAATTTATTTTAAAGTTTTAAAATGTTGGAAAATTTCACTTGTTCATGATATGTAATCTGTAAAGAAAAATCGCAATACTTTTCTAAATATATTATAATTTCTAATAATTTTATGTTCTCTCAATTTATAATGATGGTTAATCTATGATTTGGTATCCTCTTAGTATATGGTGGTCAATCATGATAAATCAACTTATGGTAGGAATAACTTTTCGATTTGAACTCTAATTGACACAATTGTTACATTATTGGAAAGGTCTTAGGTGTAGAACAATGTCACTAACCTTTACGCTTACGCAAAAAAATTTTAACCCCAAAAAAATGGCATTTAAGGTCTCAAACTAATAGGTGTCAAACCTTGGTCCCCGTCCATAAAATTGCTCCTATTGATCGAGTCTAATTTATCCACTCTAAAAGCATTGAGATTCATGAGTAATGAAAAATTATAAAGTGATCCAATCAAGATCGTGCTCCCCATTTGAAACACCATAACAATTATTATAAATTATGAAATATCCATTTAGAGAAGGGATATTTGAGGGGATGGTTCATAGGGTATAATACTTTCCACGCTTTTTCTAATGATGTAGCAACTTAAATAATATTAATTAAGAAAAATATTTGTAGTTAAGTACACTTTAGCCAAAGTCATATTGAAATAGTTGATAGCTATGAGAAATCCTAAATATAATGGTTAACATCACATGATTATTCATTGTACATTAATTTCAACTCCACCTTAATTTTTATTTTTTTTTTATTGTATCCCTAATTTGGGTTATCAACACCTTCATATACAAAAGGCCACTTATAACTGGCAGTATTTGTTTCCAATTATTTTTTTGCACATAACTTATACAATTAAGTTGTTTCACAATAAACAAGTTTAAGCAATAGAAAAACAAAGGTGGGGAAAGCCATCCCCAAAAGGAAAATACTAGAAGGCATGGAGGAAGATCGCATGTAAAAATAAGTCTTAATTCACACTAGTAAAATATTGGAAGTTGAAGAGAAGCATAATATATTGAACACAGATAAAAAAAAAAATCTTTGAATTCTTTCGATTATGGATGAAAGCAGACATCAAAGATATCCCCTCCAATCAGTTGTTCCACTTCCGAAACCTATTCAGTCAATGGTGTGCCATATTATCCGATAGGGAAGGAGACCTGAAGCACTCAAACCTCAACAAGGATAGTGATCAGCTGATCCTTTCACAATCATATCTCCCCATAATAGAGCGAGGGAAACAAGGCAGACAAATGATGGCCTGGGTACAGGAGATATGGATAACCTTTTGAATCTGGCAGTGATTTCTTCAATATGAGGCCCAATTTCTCTCCCTCCTTCTCGTCTCGTATCAGTAATCTATTTGACAGCTTCATGGGTTTCCTCCGATCGCCACTATCTCTTTCAGCAAACGTGATGGTCGCAATTGCTGTCGCGCCACTTATAACAACACTTAGTCCCTTTCGGATCAGCGATGCGGTACTTGCGATGCGATGGTCGCAACTCGCTACCGCAAACTCAATAACAATAGCTTTTTCCTCTTGGATTGGCGATGTGATGTGTGTGATACGCTGGTTGCATAATCACGATCGACGAACTCCATGACACCTTCACTTGGTTTGTTCGGATCGGCGATATGATGGTCGCATAATTGCAATCAGAGAAATCCACGACACCTTCACCTGGCTTGTTCAGATCAGCGATGTGATGTTGTTTCGGACTGATACGGCGTGAACCAATTTCAATAAAGTCTAATTAAGAAGATATCAGAAAATTCTACGTGTACAAAGAGTTACCACAGAACTCTGTTAACCAACTCAGAAGTCTACATGCACCGAAGATAAGGAAACCACGATTCAATCAAATTCCTTCTAGCATCACTTTAGAACAAGAGATGAATTCATAACTTATAATCCGTAATAAAACAATTGAATTGACGCATTAATAAACAGATAAATCAACAGAAGACCATTAACTTGGATAAACAAAGAGAAGAAAGTTTCAAGGAATAATGCTTCCAGCTTGCGCTCCTCCTCTATCGGAGTCTCATTGCCTTTTTATTTATAAATAAATTATAGGCCTTCTCAGACCTTATCTGTTACAAAAGCATGCTTTACATAGAAGGATTTAAAGCGTAAAGTTTTAGTATAGTTTATCTAACAACAATATAATTAGCATGTTTTATTCTCAATCCTACTCTATCTTAACCTAGGAAAACATGGAAATAGTTGGCTAAAGGACCCCACTCCCTTGCCTGTAGAATTTTTTGGATTTTTGGAATATGTTTGAAGACTTTTTCCCTCTGAGTCACATGCTCCTGCATCAAACTCCTGAGGACAAAATTCTTCATGGGCTCCTCTCCATGAGTTCATCTACAGAACTGCCCAGTTTCTGTAGGACGTCTTCTGTAACCCAAGCAGCTTCAGCGGTGGGTTGTCCCTTCCATTTTATCAAATACTGGAAGTAATCTCAGCCCCTTGTCTTCTTACACACCTTCTTGTCCAGAATTCTTTCTGGTTGAAAATTCTTTGTTGTGGGTAACTGTTTTACCCAATTAATCTCTGGAGTCTCCTGATCCTGTGCTGTATCATCTGCAGTTTCATTCTCATACTTGTACAAGTCTGCAACATTAACATTGGTGATATTCCCACATTAGGTGGTAATTAAATCTCATAAGCATTTGCAGAGAATTTCCTCAGTATTCTGCACAGTCCACTTTTCTTGAATTTCAATTTATTATACTCCCTCTTTGGAAATCTCTCCTTTCTGAGATGTGCTAAAACCAAATCCCCAACTTCAAAGTTCACCTCTCTTCTCCTCATATCTTCTCTGGTTTTGTACTTGATGTTGTTATCCTGCAGCTGTTGCTTCACTTATTCATGTATTGCCTGCATTTCTGAAGCAAAGTCTTCACCCTCTGCACTTCTCATTTCTTGTTTTCCCAAATTCCTTAATTCAGATATTCCTCTTGGGTGCATCCCATAAACAATATGGAATGGACTCTGTCATGTGCTCCTATTCGGTGAGTCGTTATATGCATACTCAACTTGTGCTAACACTTGATCCCATTGCTTTGGATGTTCTGTAGTAAGGCTCCTCAAAAGATTGCCTAAACTTCTATTCACAACTTTAGTCTGTCCATCAGTTTGTGGATGATAGGCAGAAATGAAACTTAATTTAGTTCCCAGCTTCTTCCATAGTGTTATCCAGAAATGTCCAACGAATTTTGAATCCCTGTCTGAGGCAATGCTTTTGGGCAACCCATGCAATCTTACAATCTCTTTAAAAAACAAATTAGCAATGTGAGAAGCATCACTAGTTTTATAACATGGTATAAAGTGTGCCATTTTTTAAAATTTGTCCAATGCAACAAAAATTGAATCATAAACTCTTTGAGCCTTTGGTAATTCCAACACAAAATCCATACTTACCATATCCCAAGGCCTATCTGGAATTGGTAATGGGATATACAAACCTATGTTTTGGCTCCTTCCTTTTGCATATTGGTAGACTTTACAATTTCTTACGTACTTCTCTACTTCAGATTTCATTTTAGGCCAGAAATAAAGTATGTTGAGCTGTTAAAAAGTCTTCTCTACACCAAAATGTCCTGGAAGTCCTCCACTATGTTTCTCTTTGATTAAATTCTCTCTCATTGAACAGTTTGCTATGCACAGGTGATTTTTCTTAAATAACAATCAATCTTGTAGGAAATAATCCAACCATTTGCTCCTATCCGCCAAAACAGGATTTTTACAAGCCTCAAATGCCTCTTTAAAATTTGAATCGGTCTCATATAATTCCTTAAGAAAATCAAAACCCAACACTTGGATTTGACTCTCTTGAAGCAATACATTTCTCCTACTTAAGGCATCTGCAACTTTGTTTGACTGCCTAGGTATATGCTTCAACACAAAATGGAAACCTTGAAGATATTCTACCCATTTAGCATGTTTCTAGCTGAGCTTTGGCTACTGCATTATAAACTGTAATGCATGGTTATTTGAATAAAGAATAAATTCTTTTGACATTAAATAATGCCTACATTTCTTTAATGACTGCACAACTGCGTAGAACTCCTTATCATAAGAAGAATACTTCCTTTTTGAATCATTTATCTTTTCACTAAAATAAGCTATTGGTATATCTTCATGGCTGAAAATTCCTCCAATTGCTTCTCCACTAGCATCACACTTTACTTGAAAAGGTTTATTAAAATCAAGCAGAACCAAAACAAGCTTTTTAGTGATTTTCTTTTTTAACAGCTGAAAATTTTTCTCTGCTTCAGCAGTCCGTTTAAATGGCTACTTGTCCTTCTTTATGGTCTCAATAATAGGTGCATTAATCTTACTAAAATTCTTAATGAATTTTCTGTAAAAACTAGCAATACCGTGACAACTCCTTACCTCAAAAACACTCTTGGGTGAAGGCCAATCCATAATTGCCTTGATCTTCTCTGGATCCATCTTCAGCCCTTCAATAGAAATAAAAAATCCTAAGTACACCAGCTCCTCTTTCATGAATGAACACTTCTTCAGATTCAGCAATAGTTTTACTTGATGTAGCTTCTGTAAGACATAATTTAAATTCCTCACGTGCTCCTCCTTGGACCTTTTATAGACTAATAGATCGTCCAAATATACTATTACAAACTTACCAATGAACTCTTTAAGAACTTCATTCATGAGTCTCATGAATGTACTTGGTGCATTTGACAACCCAAAAGGCATTACTCTCCATTCATATAGTCCCTCATTGGTCTTAAAAGCAATTTTCCACTCATCCCCTTCTATTATCCTTATCTGATGATACCCACTTTTAAGATCTAGTTTTGAAAAATATTTTGCTCCACTCAAGCAATCCATTAAATCTTCAATTCTTGGTAATGGAAATTTGTACTTGATTGTGATTTTATTGATGGATCTCGAATCTGTACACATTCTCCAGCCTCCATCTTTCTTTGGGCTCAGCACTTTTGGTACTGCAAAAGGACTCAAGCTTTCTCTAATCAGCCCCTTGTCAAAAAATTCTTGTACTTGCTTTCTAACTTCTTCATTTTCTGTAGGAGTCATTCTGTAAGTTGCTTTATTAGGCAGACTTACTCCAGGAATCAAATTTATATGATGACTGATTCTTCTGATGGGTGGTAATTCATTAGGCAAATCATCAACAATAATATCACAATATTTCTCCAGCATTTCTTGAATTTCAATGGGTAAATCAGAAACTTTAGTAGAGGTCATTATTACCTTGGGCTTGCAAATTACAACAAAATTTACCTCATTTTCTTTAATCTGATTCAAGTATTCCTTTCCTCCAAGTAACAGAGTTTTTGGATCAGTCTTCTGTCCTGGTACATCTTCTTATTGCAGAGGTAACAACGTATGATTGATACCATCTTTTCCAAACTTGTAGGCGTTTCTTTTCCCATCATGTATGGCTCCTCTGTCATATTGCCAAGGTCTTTCAAGAAATATGTGACACACATCCATGGGCATCACATCACAAACAATTTTATCTTTATACTTGCACATTTGAAATTCCACTTCACACTGTTCATTTACTAGCAGTTGGTGTCCCTTTTGCAACCGTGACACCTTGTAAGGTGTAGGGTGTCTCATTGTCTTCAGCTTCAATTTCTCCACTACTTCTATAGAGACTAAATTGTCAGCGCTGCTACTATCAATGATCATCTAGAAACATTTCCCTTGACCTTTACACATTGTCCTGAATAAAGTCTTCCTTTGTGGTAGTTCAACCACCTCCTTTGCTGGCTTAAGTAGGACTTTATTAACTACCAAAATTTCTCCTCTTTCTGGTATATTTTCTTCTTCTTCTACTACTACTACCGGTGCTTCTCCCTCAACTGGAGTAACAATTTCATTCCTCTTATTTGTTTCTACATTCTCTGGGCACTCAAAAGCTCTGAGTCCCAACTTGTTACATCTGTAACATATTATTTCTCTACCTCTTCCTCTGCCTCCTCTTCCTCTAGAAAAACTCCCTCTGCCTCTTGCATCACCTCTTGTGGGTGCATGTTGGGTTGAGCTACTGCTAGCTCCATATTTAGGTGTCGTAGATCTTCCTATACCACCTTGACTTCCCTTTCCTCGGAAAGTACCTCTCCATCTGGCAGACTGCTTCCTCATGAGTTTTTCTTCAGCTTTTAGTGCTATCTGATAAGCTTCCTCTACTGTTTTAGGAGACAATAGACTTATCTCATATTAAATGTCCATCCTGAGGCCATTCATATATCTAGCCACCTTCTCATCAGTATCTTGGGCTTCTCCCGCTCTTATGCTTACTTTATAGAACTCCTCTGTGTACTCTTTTATTGTCAAATATATTTGTCTAAGATTTTGCATTTGTCTAAACAAAGTTTGTTGATAATTACTTCGTAAAAACTTACCTCTTAGCTTTTCCACCATACTCCTCCAATTCTTGATTGGTTGCTTACCAAGTCTCTTCCTTTCTGCCTACACACCATCCCACCAAATCGCTGCATAGCCTTTTAACTTGGTGATAGAAAACTTCACTTTCTTCTCATCTTTTGTTTCTTCATAATCAAAGAATTTCTCCATGCCATTAATCCAGTCTATCAATTCTTCTTGATTCAGTCCTCCTTGGTATACCGATACCTCGGTCTTTAGCCTAGCTGTGGATCTCAACACTGACTGAAAGAACCTCATCTCAGGAGTAATCTCTATAGCTTCCTCCTCTGTAGCTTCAACCTCGGGTTCGCTAACATCTCCATCATCTAAGTTTCTGTCTAAATTCTACATGAACCGAAGATAAGGAAACCATGATTCAAGCAAATTCCTTCTAGCATCACTTTAGAACAATAGATGAATTCATAATTTATAATCCGTAATAAAACAATTGAATTGACGCACGAATACACAGATAAATCAACAAAATACCATTAACTTGGATAAACAAAGAGAAGAAAGTTTCAAGGAATAATTCTTCCGACCTGCACTCCTCCTCTATCGGAGTCTCGTTGCCTCTTTATTTATAAATAATTGATAGACCTTCTCAGACATTATCTGTTACAAAAGCATGCTTTACATAGAATGATTTAAAGCATAAATTTTTAGTATAGTTTATCTAACAGCAATATAATTAGCATGTTTTATTCTCAATCCTACTCTATCTTAACCTAGGAAAACATGGAAATATCTGGCTAAAGGACCCCACTCCCTTGCCTGTAGATTTTTTCGGATTTTTGGAATATGTTTGAAGACTTTTTCCCTCTGAGTCACATGCTCCTGCATCAAAAAACATTTAAAGAAGTATTGAAGGAAGCTAGGTAATTCCTATTGAACTATGGTCAAATGAGCCAACTCATGAAGTATTTCCCCCAAATCCTACATATTACTTGATGAATATTATCTCATGGAATATTATGGCATAAATATTCAAGGTAAGCTTTTCTATCTAAAAGCAAAGATAGGTAAGGCAAAACTAGAGATTATTTTGTTGTAGGGAACAAAAATAACAAGCAAAAAACTAGAAACAATCGTGCCTAAATGCTGAAGGGGAAGTGATGGAATGTCCATTGATTCTTATGGAGTGGCAAGAGGGTTATCTATCCTATGGGACCCATCAGTAGTGACCTTTTAGAACTGGGAGGTTTCAGCCCACAACCTAACATGAAAATTATGTTGTATTGTATCTAAGTAGTGGACAAGCCTTAAGGTGGTATAAGTATTTCCTGGTCTAGGTATGAAAGGAAATTTCCTACATGATCTCAGAAAAATTTATGAATCTCTTAAGGAACCCAATTGGAGAGTATGGGAGATTTTAATATGATCCACAATTTGGAGGAGAAACGAGGGGTGATTCAAAGGATTGATCTAAGTTCATCCCTATTCAATGATATCATTGAAGATATGAAGCTTGTTGATGTGGAGACCTAAAATGAAGTCTAGACATGGAATATGTTAGAGATAATGGAGAATATCTTAAAATAGTGAGTTGGTTCACGAGACCTCATGATAGGAATTAGTTTCTATTTCTTAGGTTATGGTTCTAACTTCCCTAAATCTATGATTGCTTTATAATGTGTGATGTACATGGACAATGTAGAGTGTTCTGTAGAGCCAGACACTCTTGGTTCAGACTCTCTTTCATAAAGTTGATCAATGGATTCTTTTTTATTAATTCTAACATCACCTTTTAACATGGTATCAAAGCTACAGGACGGAGGAACCTGTACAGTGACTGGAGGATTTTAAAGGCACGCCTGAAGCGAAATCATCATGTGATTTTGAGGGCTAATTGCACCAATCCCACTGTGACACTTATGTTTGTTTTTATTTTATCGACTGTCATAGATCTGTAGTGTACAGTTGTGAAGACCTTCACAAGTCCATGGTGCTAACTCACGCCGACTGTGAAAACATAAAGAGAAGGCTATGTGGAGGCTAAGGTCTGCCAAGAGGAGGTCGTGTTGGAGGCCATGGTAGAGGCCGTGAAGGAAGCCACAGTGGTTTGCATATGCACAATGGGACCAAACAATATTGGAGACTGTTTATTCATGATTTCTATCTTTGTCATAGATCTAGGGTAAATCTAACATATATTTTTTTTTTACTTGTCAAATTTTTTAAGTCGCCAAAATGAATAATCAGATGATTGAAGCATGCTTGAATGAGCATAATAAGCTCAATGGATTCAATTATGCGAATTGGAAATTCAAGATGCAGAATCTACTAGAAGTGCAGAGTGCTTGGACGATTGCAAATGGGGATAAGCAAAAGCTAGTAGCTAGATCAACATCAGTCCCAGACTGGGAGAAGTGAGAAGGTAAAGCAAGGATGTTGCTGAAGATGTCAATGAAAGACTGCATCATACCACACATCAGAGAATGTAAATCAATAACCAAAATCTAGGGAATTTTGAAGGATTTGTATGAGATCAGGAATACAAATCGCCTTCTGTTCCTGAAGATGGAGGAGAATGAAATAGTTTTTGCCCTCATAGCGAGGATAAAAGATCTGAAGAATAAATTGGCAGACATTGGTGATACAGTTGCAGATATAGATCTAGTAACAATTACCATGAATGGTGTGACCGATGATTACCAAATGTTTATCACTGTGATAAATGCGAGAGAGAAGATCCCAAAGTTTGAAGAACTAATAGGAATATTGATGCAAGAAGAAGAGAGAATATTGACTTTGAAGCCCCAGAGTGTATATCTTGTATTAATGGCAAAAAAGAACTTCTTCAAAGGAAAATGATATCCGCAACAAAAAAACAAAGGAAACTCACAGAAAAGACCAAATCAGACTCAAGGTATGCATGCGAATAGAAGCAAATCTGAAATTAAATGTTTTTATTACAGAAAACTTGGTCATATAGCTAAGGAGTACATGAAGAAGCAATATCATGAACAACAGCAGAAGAAGAAATGTCATGCAGGTCGTCTAATGGTAATCATGAGCAGAACTTTAGATTGTTCATGGAAGATTTGATGAGAATGTTGATGCAGACATCTAGTATGTATATTCGGGAGCATCAACACTTATTACAGGGAACAAGCAATGGTTCAAAGATTTTAATGAAATCAACAATGAAGCACAAATATACCTACGTGATGATAGAAGTCATTAGAGCAAAGGTTG
The DNA here is from genome assembly GCA_000404065.3 of Pinus taeda. NCBI lineage: Eukaryota > Viridiplantae > Streptophyta > Pinopsida > Pinales > Pinaceae > Pinus > Pinus taeda. Next base: position 48,238 of record APFE030424798.1, read on the forward strand.
TTGGAAAATTTTTGTCATCTTACCTAATGGTATTGTAAGACAAATTCATAATGTCATGTATGTCCTGATGTAAAAAAGAACTTGATTTATAGATCCATGATTACAGATCAAGATGTTAAAGTTGAATTTTTTAAATCTAATCGCTATATTAAAGATCTGTTAAATGGCATGAAGACTATTTCTATAGGAAATCGAACAGGAGGTCTGTACAAATTGGATGTAAGACCAGCACTAGTTTGAGCTTTCACAACAACTAGTTGGACTACAAAAGAGGCATGGCATCAGAGATTTCGTCATATCAACTACAATGATTTGCTATTACTTTAGAAAAAGGAAATGGTAAGAGATATTCCTATGTTAAAACAAGTGCATAATGATTATGATGCCTGTACATTAGGAGAGATGCATTGAGAATAATTCCCTATTCGAGTAGAGAAGAAAAAGAGAGAAATAATTGAATTAGTGCACACAGATCTTTGTGGACCCATGCAGACAAAGCCATTAGGAGTTGCACTATATTTTTTACTATTTATTGATGACTGCACAAAGTTTTCTTGGTTATATTCTTTTAGTAAGAAGAGTCACACATTTGAATACTTTAAGAAGTTCAAAAACATGATTGAAAAGCAAACAGGGAAGCATATAAAAATTCTTCGCTCCAATCAAGGGAGAGAATATAGGAAGGATGAGCTTATCAAGTACTGTAAAGACCATAGGATATTACAACAATTCACAGTACCCCATACTCGTCAGAAGAATGGAGTAACGCAAAGAAAGAACATTAGTGGAATGTGCTAGGAGCATGTTGAAAGGTAAGGGTCTTTCGAATGGTTTTTGGGCTGAAGCATTGAATACTGCAATTTATTTGAAAAATAGGAGTCCTACAAAGGGTCTTGATTTTGAAACTCCTTATGAAGCACTATATGGATTTAAGCCTGCAGTAAAACATATAAGGGTATTTGGTTTTAAAGCATTTGCCCATATTCCAAAGGAAGACAGAAGAAAGCTAGATTCAAAAGCAATCAAATGTACCTTTATAGGGTATTGTTCACAATATAAAGCTTATATATTATTTAATCCCTCTACCCATAATATTTTGTTAGTAGAGATGTCATATTCCACGAGCAGGGTCATGAAGAATCTGATAAGCGCAATAAGGAATGGGATATTCCGTTCTAGGTGGAAGAAATCGAAGAAACATGAAACAATCAGGATTAACAGATAAAGGCAGAAGATGAGCAGTAACAAATACAGTAGCAACAACAACAGATACGACAATAACAATAGCAGCAGTAGAAGAAGGAAGGAAAAGAAGATGATGTAGCTATCAAGGCAAGTCTAGAAAATGATGATCAGATAAGGTTTGAAGCTACCCCACCAAGTTTGAAGCTACCCCACCACTTAGGAGATTAGGTAGGAAAGCTCAATTTCCTGCAAGATATAGGGAAAATTCTTCTATAACTAGTATGATGAATGTTATTGAACCTTCTTGTTATAAGGAACAAATGAATGTAGTGAATGGAAAATAGCTATGGAATAGGAATATGAATCTATAATCAGGAACAACACTTGGGAATTGGTTGAACTTCCTAGAGGGAAACAAACCACAGGTTGTAACTGGTTGTATAAACCCAATATTAATGTAGATGGAACCATATATAAATTAAAATCTACATTCGTCGCAAAGGGGTATTCACAAAAAGAAGGCATTGACTATGAAAAAACATTTGCCCCCATAGCTAAACTAAATACCATCAGAATGTTGATTCCTTTAGATACTAAGAAACATTGGATGATTCACCAACTAGATGTAAAGTCTGCATTTTTAAATGGAGAATTGAAAGAGGGGGTGTATTTAGAGAAACTTGAGGGGTTTGTCCTGAAAGGGAAAGAACATTTAGTCTGTAGATTAAAGAAAGTTCTTTATGGACTAAATCAAGCACCCAGGTCCTAGTATGAAAAGATTGATTCATTTTTTCTAGAACTTGGCTACAACAAAAGTAAAAATGACCCTAATATGTATACCATGCAAGATGGAAAGTGGCACATAGTGTTGATTTCTTTGTATGTATATGATTTAAGTATTACAGGTGATGCTATTTTTCTAATCAAATAAATCAAGCAACAAATATCATAGTTGTTTGAAATGAAAGACCTTGGTGAATTAAGATACAATTTGGGTCTTGAGATCTGGAGAGATTCAGGACAAACTTTTCTGTCTTGGGGTAAGTATGTCAAAGGTCTACTGGAAAGATTCAGGATGGATTAGTTTAAGCCTGCGGCAATATCACTACAATAGAACATTAAACAACAGAGTGAGGATGGCTCTAAAGAGGCAGATGCAACACTTTATAGACAGCTTGTTGGGAGCTTAATTTACTTGACCACTACTAGACCAGATTTGGCTTATGCAGTCAGTGTGCTAAGTCAATACATGTCCAAGCCACTTGAGAGTCATTGGAATGTAGCAAAATGTGTTTTGAGGTATATACAAGGTACTTTTGACTATGGTATTCTTTATACTGATTCCTCTGATGTTAGATTGACAAGTTTTACAGATTCAGAGTGGGATGGAAATGTAGACGACCGCAGATCCATAATAGGTTATGTATTGAGCATTGGATCGGGGGTGATTACATGGAGCAACAAGAAACATAACACAATTTCCTTGTCTTTAGTGGAAGCAAAGTATCAAGTTATGTGTGTAGTAAGGTGTGAGGTAGTTTGGTTGTGAAGACTTCTCCAGGATGTCGAGGAAGAACAAAAAGTTGAAACAACAATTAGATGCAACAATCAGAGTTCAATCAAACTTGCTAATAATCTAGTGTTTCACAAAAACACTAAATACATTGATACACAATTCCACTTTGTCAGGGAGAAAGTGTAATCGAAAGAAATCCATTTGTTATATTGTAATACATGTGATAATGTTGCAGACATTTTCACTAATCCTCTTGGCAAGATTAGGTTTGAAACATTTAGGGAGATGTTAGGCATATTTGTGAATCCCTTCTCCATTAAGGGAGAGTGTTAGAGATAATGGAGAATATCTTAGAATAGTGAGTTGGTTCACGAGACCTCATCATAGGAACTAGTTTCTATTTCTTACATTACGATTCTACCTTCCCTAAATCAATGATTGCTATATAATGTGTGATGTACATGGACAATGTATGGTATTCTGCAGAGCCAAACTATTCTAGTCTAGATTCTCTTTCATTGAGATGACCAGTGGATTCTTTTTTATTAATTCCATCATCACTTTTTCATAGAATAACTGTAGAGGTTGCCAATAAAACATTTCTAGTAAACTAGATCGATTCCTTATCTCAAAAGAAGTCATTATCAGAGATACTTTTGTAGAATCTATGATCATCCCTCAAATTGGGTCTTATCATTGGCCCATGAAATTTGAAATAGAGATGAAATTGACTCCCAAAAATAGACCTTCATATTTGAGAGCTTCTAGTTGAGGCATCTAGGGTTTGCAGATAAGTTGGCTCAATGGTGGATGGAGATTGTGGTCTACGATAACAACCACATGTAAAGATTCCAAAAATAAACTGAAAGAATTGAAGTTGAAGATAAAAACATTGAAGAAATAGGAATTTAGGGACACCCTGCAAGACAAAAATAAATTGGACGATAAAATGGAAGAGTTGCAGATTCAAATCATCAAAGAAGGATGATCAAAGGAGATAGTTATAGAAGATGGAATAATTATTCATAAGCTAGAGTAGAGGTGCAAGCAAGGGGAATTTTTGTGGAGATAGAAATTGTGAATTCGATAGCTGAAGGAGGGGGAGAGAAATTTATTGGTTCCATCGCTCAATGATCAATCATAAAAATTAGAATAGGATTTTATCCCTTTTCTCTAGAATTGGGGAAAGGCTCCTTGATCACATGGACATGGAGGAGTATTTCACACCATATTTTTCTAATATTAGGTAAGAAAGCGATCAAGATCAAACAAAGGCCATTGAGCATGTAACTGCAATTATTCTAAAGCTGGTATCTATGAATCAAAATAAGGCATGGATGAGAAGAATAGTAACTACAATTATTCTAAAGCTAGTATCTATGAATCAAAATAAGGCATGGATGAGAAGAATAATAAGAGAGTAAGTAGAAACAATAGTTAAAGAAATTCCCAATAGTAAATCTACAGGTTCGAATGGCTATGCTTTAAAGTTTTACAAGTCCTATTAGCCCTTTATCAAAAAATACATAGTGGATTTGGTGGAAGAGGCTTGCAGAATGTAATAGATTTGGTCGAGGCTGAATGCAACCTTCCTTCCCTTGATTCTGAATACAAATGAAGCTTGTGATCCTAGAAAATTTAGACCCATCATCTTTTGTAATGTTATTTACACGATAATATCATTGGTCATGGTGAGATGTTGGAAGTCCCTACTTAATATCATCGGCAGTCCTAAGAAAACTAGTTTTAAGGAGTGACGATAAATCCTCGATGGCATAGTCTCAGCCCAAGAAATTATCCATTCCCTAAATAATTTAAAAAATTAAGGTATGTTGGTTAAACTTGACCTATGAAATGCATATGATCACCTAAAATGGAATTTATTTTTTCATATACTAGTAAATTTTGTCATCTCAGATTGATGCATCGAGTGGATAAATTTGATGATAACAACTTTATTCTTCTCCATCCTACTGAATGGATTTCTGTCGAGAACATTTCTTCCTAGAAAAGGACTGTACCAACGTGATCAAATATCTCCCTTCTTATTAGTCCTTGCCTATGGCAAAGGAGGCACTACTATGTTCGATAGACCGTTGAGCAAGTATTAAATCTATCTGACCGATCACTTTATTTAACTTTTAACCAATGTTTTAATACAAATGTTTGAGAAAACAAAATTTTATCCAAAGTTATAACCTGGATGTCTTATTGCCGATGATAATGTATGATTTTCCTGGTACATAGGATAAAATGTTTTAAAGGTTTTGAATTATGATCCAATGCAGTTTAATGCTAGTATGGTTTTATCATTAATTCAAAAACATTTAATGTTTACATACATACTTTCAATTTTAGTAATCTCCTAATCAAAGCGCATGTGTTGTATTAGACTGTTAACATGTCATCCATCTGTCAAGATGATAAATTAATGAGGAGCTTACCTGACCTCTGGTAACAGTAGCTTGTCCGAAGAAATAACAGTAGCTTGTCCAGAGTAAGAAATGGTGAGATAAATAGTAAGATAAATGCATGATTCAATAATGATTCGCTCTCCCAGAATGAACCTTACACTATCTACCATTTCGGTCAAGTGAGAAGGATTGCCTTCCCTATTTTAGGGACTGCTACCCTATCTCATTGCTGATTTTGCTCGGTTCCTTCTAGGCACAACTCGAGAAGCAAATGGACCAGAGAAGGAGAACTCAACATCACCAGGAGATCTCAACATTGCGAGGAATGGGTTTTGTGACCAAAGGGTATTGGGAAATGGTGGTTTTGATAAGGTTTATAGGGTATTCTCCCTTGCAGTAGCCAGGAAACCGTAGTCAAATGTATAATGAAGGATTTACAGAGGGAATGAAGGGATTCTTGGCAAAGATTTGGTCAATGGAACACATGCAACACCAAAAAATGGTTCAACTCATGTGGTGGTGCTTAAATGATGGAATAGGGGAAGGTATACACTTTAACTTGCAAATATTCTATGTTTTTATTTAATTTAAATAATTGGAATAGCTAGTTGTTGAAAGAACACCTTGATGCTTTTATTTATTTCAGATAACTAGAACTATAGCAAGTTTTTGATTTGTTGGATTTGCATCAAATAATTGGAACAACAAGACAAATATAGTTTGAATAACAACCAAAAGCTAGAGTAGCCAAAAAAAAACTTACTCATGTGTGTAACATAACCATGTTGTAGAAGACTGATGCTCTGTCACTTTCACTTTTCTACTTCTACAATCGCTTTTCACTTTTTTGCTTCTGAGCCTTTGGACAGGTGCACTACATAGGTGCTTATGCTCTTCCTTGTGCAACAATAATCTAAGTTAATAAACAACCTTACCATTGTGCTATCGGTATTCCTCACATATATAATTACTCTCACATGTATAATGACCATAGCTTCCTCGAAATGACAACCACCTCACCTACTCATCAGTGTATATATGTTCCTGTCCTTATAACATCCGTGAAAATTGTTATGACATCCCTGAAAATTGATAAGTTTTATTCATTGTTCCTCTTGCCAAGTTACTCCTAAAAATTGATAACTTTAATTTATTGTTCCTCTTGCCAAGTTACTTATTTAGAGGGGAAACCCAAATTATCCCTCCAATTGGCGAATTACAAAGGGAATTTCCAACCACCATTATTAGCATCCAATCTAGAGAAATATCCTACAAAGGAAATTTCCAATCACCATTATTAGCATCCAGTCTGGAGAAACATCATAAAAAGTATCTGGAATGTGTTAAGAAACCAAGAACACTGAGCCAGTTTCCTATTACTAGTTCATTTCATTTTCTTAGTCGAGTGCATTTATTTCTTCTAGCATTATCATGATCAAGGTGTATCAACCTATCACTTAGTGCAAACAAGATATCAAATTAATAAGATGTATTACCATTTATTTAAGGTTAATTATTATACTAATTCATTTTCTTCCATGTTTATAAAATGAATTAACATGATAGTCCAAATGAAGAAATTAATTCTTGATTTTATATAATTATGTTATATGCAAAGGTATTATTAGTCCCTGCCTATGGAAAAGGAGGAACTATTGCATTCAATAGACCATTGACCAAGTATTAAATCTATTTCAACAATCACTTTATTTAACTTTTAACCAATGTTTTAATAAAAATGTTTGAGAATTTTTTTTTTATCCAAAGTTATAACTTGGACGTCTTATTGCCAACGATAATGCATGATTTTCCTGATACATAGGATAAAAGCTTTTGAAGGTTTTGAATTTTAATCCATTGCAGTTTAATGCTATTATGGCTTTAACATTAATTCAAAAATATTTAATGTTTGCATACATACTTTCAATTTTATTAATCTCCTAATCAAAGGGTGTGTGTGATGTATCTAACTGTTAAAATGTTAGCCATCTATAAGGTTGCTAAATTAATGAGGAGCTTACCTAAGCTCCGGTAATAGTAGCTTATCTAGAGAAATAATAGGAGCCTGTCCAGAGAAATAAGTTGTGAGATAAACAATGAGATAAATGCAGAGTTCAATAATGATTCGCTCTCCGAGAAGGAACCTTACACTATCTAGCATTATGGTGAAGTGAGAAGAATTCTGGTGAAGTGAGAAGGATGCTCATCCCTGTTTTAGGAACATCTACCCTATCTCGTTGCTGAATTTTCTCAGTTCCTTCTAGGCACAACTCCAGAAGAAGATGGACCAAAGAAAAGCAGATGTACCAGAGAAGGAGTACTCAACATTGCCAGGAGAGCTCAACATTGCGAGGAATGGGGTTTGTGACCAAAAGGTATTGGGAAATGGTGGTTTTGGTAAGGTTTACAGTGTATTCTCTTTGGCAGCAGCCAGAAAAATGCAGTCAAATGTATAATGAAGAATTCCCAGAGGGAATGAAGGGCTTCGTGGCAGAGATTTGGGCAATGGAATACATGCGACACCAAAACTGTTATATACCTAGGGGGGATAATATGGGGTACAAATGGAGGTACCTAAGGGAATAATGTAATAATGGGATGGGCCATAGTAATAAATAAGGTGGTTAACCCCTATCATGTAAGGGACCACAAGTAGTTAGTAATAATGTAATGGGCCCATGGTATTAGATAGATGGTATTAAGGGAATGATGGTAATGACCCAAGGTATTGTATGTATGAGGCCTATATAGAGGCTAGAGACTCCACATTGAGAGATGTCAAGGACTATTGTATGAACATGCATATGCCTTGTGGAGTGTTCTCCTTCTTTAAGGAGTGAATGTATGGTGTTGCCCTACCTTAAGGGTTGTTATTAATAAAGTGAAGCATCTCTATATTCAGATCTTGTTCTTTATTGGGTTTATGTGTTGGGTTATTTTCATTGTATTACATTTTTAGATCAACTCTATAACAAGTGGTATCAGAGCATTTTCTTGGGCCAAAGTGGAGATTTTTTTTCTTTTTTGCAGGATTGCTGGGGCGGTGAGTTTGCAGATCAAATTTCTACATTTTGGCAAAAATCAGCAAAATCTAATTGCATATATGGATTCTTTGCGAAAAAATACCCGATTTCAAAAAAACAATCAACCGAATCGGAGTTAGGATGAAGGAGATATCACTGATCTAAAAATCACTGGTGTTGCAGACATTTTTTTGGGGAACCGAGTTTGCGGCACAGATCTGTATGTTTTGGTGCAAAATCTACAAAATAAGATTGCATATTTGGATTGTTTGTGAAAAATGCCCGATTTCAAAAAAAAAAATCAGTCGAATTGGAGTCCAAATGAGGGACATATTGTTGATTTAAAATCAGCTCTTTTTTCAGAATTTTTAGTGATGGTGAGAGAGTTACAGCGGAGATCTAAAATTCTAGTGCCTGGATCAGGATTTCTATCACATAAGCAGATGCAGAATGGTTGTTCCATTTCTAAAAATAGGTCAGAATAGGGATTCTGAGGAATATTGATGGAATTGTGGCCATTTCAAATTTTCACCAAATTCTGTTTGTGATGGCGGGCCTAGATGAGAGTTTAAGGGACTTGTATAACTTTGATGGATCTCATCTGACTAGATGGCTAGCACAAATGGAGAAATGTTTTAGATTGAATTACATAATGGATGATGCGACTCAGCTGAGTGTGGGAAAAATTTACTTGGACCACGAAAGATGGCAATGGTGGCAATGTCATCAAAAATGCCATCCAAGGACAACTACTTGGCAAATGTTCGAAAAATCTATTTGTGACCACTTTGATCATAAATCTAATTTTTTGGGTCCTCTTACTAAGCTCACACAGACCAGCACACAAACTAGCAAAGATTTTATTTTTACAGGAAAGAAGGGAACCAAGAAACCTAAAGGGTTATTTTCTGCTAGTATCTTCTTATTGCAGGTTCATGGATTGATTCAAAAGGAGAAGATCATTGTATATATAAATCCTAGTTGCAAGCATAATTTTATCAATGTTAATTTGGCAAAAGAGATTGCAAGTTCCAGCCAAACACATTGAAAACACACAGGTTGATGATGAGGATGTTCAAGTTTATAAGGATTTGAAGCTTACTATGGATAAGTATGTGTTGCATGGTGATTTTTATACTTCAGGTATGGATAACATGGATGTTGTTTTGGGATACCTTTTGATGAAAGCACTGGGTACTATCAATATTAATGTGTAGAGGAAATTCTTGAAGCTCTGGTATAAAAATAAGAAAATTACATTACAGGATATTTCCGTTAATAAACAGGTAGAGTCCAAGGAGGCCGAAGCAAAAGATGTTCCAAGTACAGACATATCAGATGATGAGCCAATGATGATCGACAATCAAACAAAAACAGAGGCTGAAGCATAAAAGGATGGAGGTGTTAATACATCAGATGAGGGCTCAGTGGTTGAAGTAATATTGAAATATAAGACACCAAAGTAGGCACCACAACATGCACCAGATAATAGTCAGGCTCCAGTAAGGGGTGAATTAAAGAAAAAGATACCGATGGTTAAAATTTCAACATATCATCACCCACATCACCCCGAAATACAACAACCAACAAGATGGAAACCAATTAGCCACAAGGACAACAACCCCCACAAGACAGATAGAGAGGATCGAAGATCCACCTACTACACATCAACACAGAAGAGTTGCCATGGTCAACTTCCATCTCAAGCGAGCGAGGCACCAACTAGATCGAGAGTTCACTTCTCTTTTGGATGGATAGATGCACGTGCATAGACCTTTTAGGAGTTTCAATATTATGATGTCAGTCAATGTTAAAACGCTCGATTTTTCTTTCATTATCAAGGGAACTCGTTATTTCTTACACTTCTTTGTTGCACAAATCAGTGTTTCAGTAAATGACTTGTGTAGGATTTTGGAGGAGACCTATGGAAATCAAAATCTTCGCTGAAATATGTAGAGAAAAGATTGAGCGGTGTAGAGAATAATCTTCTTAGGATTTCTATTGATATTTTCATGCACTTTTAGATTTTGAAGGAGACCTATGGAAATCAAAAGCTTTGGCTGAAATATGGTTGAAATATGCAAAGAGAAGATTAAGTGGTGTAGTGAATAGGCTTCTTAGGATTGTTATTGAAATTTTCATGCACCTTTATTTGTTATTTCTCGATGACCTAACTAGTGGTATTTATAACTTACTCTACTAAATATCTTACATTTAAATTTTGCATTCCATTTTTAAACACTTCATGTACAATTAGTTTCAGTTTATCTTTCTTTTTTCAAGGAAATGTTTCTTATAATTGTCCCTGCCTTCTAAATTAAAGAAGAATATTTTTTATTTTTTACATTTTCATGTTAGGATATTCCGAGACATAGGAAATAGTTAAGTATAACCTGGTCTAGTGTAGAGTTAGGTAAAGTGTGTTTCTTTACTATGTACTTTTGTAACTTACAATTTGATGGTCACAATATGTAGTGATCTGATAGTTCATTCTCATCTCAGTATTACCAAAACTTGATTTGTGGCTTAACACCCAATTGGTCCATGATATCTATTTAAAGAACATGGGGGGTCATTTGTAGGGTAACCATTCATGAGAGAAGCTTATGTAAATCTTCATTATTTTATTAGTAAATTCCTGAAGTGGCCGCATTGGCTCAGGCCCTAGACTATTTCCCTCTTTCAGGGTTTTAATCACATCAATAATACTAATGTATTGATGTATGATCTGTTTGTGAGTGGTCTCCTTTGGTGTACTATCTGAGTAACTTACCATGTAAATTCCAACATGGTATCAGAGCTATTTGAGGGCCGCATCCATTGGTGATCCAAATCTGAGGCCAATAGAACTGCATCCGACTGCCATTTCCTAGATCTACTATTTCTGATTGCCTTCGAGCTGAGAGGACTGCTCTATTGTTTTAGGAGCATCTGTTCCAGTCAGGAACCCCTTATGTTTTCATGCGAAAAGGTTTCTCGTAGCCCTGGCTACGTCATTTTTAATATCTAGAGGTACACAATGTTTATTTGTAATTTCTAGTTATTTGCCCTCTGTTTATTTCGGTTTATTTATCTCTTTGTTTTTTATTACTAGACTACACCTTTCATTTCTGCATATGCTCTTTGCCCCATGACTCTGTGCGATCTGGGAAAATCAGAAATAGAAAGGAAGTTTTTTTGATCATGTATATGTTATTTTCCGCCGCGCCTTAGTGTGATCTTGGAAAATCAGAAACATTGAGGAAAATTGTTAGTTTCCAGGTAAAGCTAACTTCAAACAACAAGGTTCATTTTTTTTTTCTTATGTCCATTTTGGGTTTTGTGTTTTTGTTTGGTGGGCAAAAAAGAGCTTTCTCAAGTAAGCACGCACCGCAAAGCTTTGGTGACTAAAAAAAAAAAAGAACTTGCTTCCTCTTTTCCAAAAATTACTAACATTTTAAACTAGCTCACTTGGTCCAAAGTTATTTTATGAGAATAGAGGTCTTCAGTTCAAGTCTTTCTCTTTGTTGAGCTAATTAAATTAATTTTGGAAAGGCGGGGGGTTTAAATATAACATTATCATTCATTTCCGCACATTCCCACACTTCGTCGGCATCTTCAACAACTTTTCTTCAAAAATCCATAACTTCTTCATCTGGAAGTCGACTTTTTTTAAGCAACCTAACTTTTCAAGATCTTTCCATTGGAACACTTAGTTTCAACATCTATGGCTTTAGTTTCCGTTAAAATGGAAAATCCATGCCAAGTTATTCTTGACAGCACCAACTACTTCCAATGGTGATCCTACATTTTGGATTTACTTAGAAGTAAAGGTCTTTACAGAATAGCCTCGGGCCAAGAAACCAAACTAAAAGATGAAGATAGGGCTGCCAAATGGGAAAATAGGAAAGATGAAGCACGTGGGTTGATAGGGATTTCTATTTCTTCAGACCTTAGATTCCATATCACAGAACTTGATACTCCTAATGAAGTAATGAAAAATATCACTAAAGTTTCTGGAATTAAAAATGAACTTAGAGCCCATCAACTCGAAAATGAGTTGCTTACATTGGACCCCAATAATTTTTCTTCCATTGAAGATTTTTTGTCGAAGTTCAAGACCCTTAGACTTCTCTTGGAAGGTGTTAAGGTTAAGAAAGAAGATGGTAACCTTATCTATTCCATTCCTACTAAGTTGGGCCCAGCCTACTCTGTTTATGTTTCCACCTTCCATTCTACAAGAGAAGCCTTCATTTCTCAAGGACAAGACTACAAGTCCCCTTCCTTTGATTCCTTATGTGATTCTTTAATAATAGAACAAGAAAAACTCTTACACCTTGGTCTTCTTAATCTTGGAAACTCTTCTAAGAAGGCCTTAGCCACCCAACAACAACCAAAATCAAAGAATCGTAAGAAGTCATATCCTAAAAAGAATGGTCCTAAACCAAACAAGGGTCCTAAGCAATTTCAGCCTCAAAATGAAATATCATTTCAACAAAATGATAAGGCAAATAAAAAAAAAGGTAAGAAGATTGATAGACATTGCCACTTTTGTAATTGAGATGGCCACTTACAATCCAAATGCTTTACGAAGATGGAAGCCTTGGAAGCAGCAATGAAGAAGCATAACAACCATTTGGAGCACTCTTCAACTTCAACTTCATCTTCAGGAATAAACCTTTTTGAATGTGGTTTTCAAAAATCTTGGTTTGGATATGCACTAAATGTATCTTCTTATTCTAATTCTCATGAGTGGCTCATTGATTCTACAGCTTCTTATCACATGGCCAAGAACAAAGCCATGTTTTCTTCTTGAAATGATTGTAACACCAAAAATATATATGTTGGTGATGATAGATCTCTTAGTGTTATAGGGACTAGAACTGTTCATATAGACAATGGTCAATTTAATGATGTATTATGTGTTCCAGCCTTATCCTACAACCTTCTATCTGTATATCAGATAACTCATTCAGGTGAAGGTAAAATCATTGAATTTTCACCTCACGATGTTGTAATTAAGGACCTAAGAGATCCTAGACAAATTTTAGCTATTGACATTCTTGTTGATTCTACAAGGTTGTATAAGTTTAACAACTTTGGGCCATCAAATCTTCCCTTGGTATTTTTTGCTCATAATGATGAAGTGAGAAAACTTTGGCATGAGTGATTTGGTCACTTAAACTATCGCTCACCACAGAGACTATGTAAAGAAAATATCATGACAGGTCTTCCAATGGTATCTTGCAGATATGGTGTTTCTTTTGGATGTGTACTTAGAAAATATCCTCAGGATAGTTTTGAAAAACATGCCTCTTGGCATGCCTCAACCCCTTTATAGCTTGTGCATAGTGATTTATGTGGTCCACTTCTAGTTGTTTCATTCTCTAGCTACAAGTATTTCTTAACATTCATTGATGATTTCTCCAGATGAACTTGGGTATACTTCTTAAAACCCAAGAGTGTAAATACTTAACATGTTCTTGGCCTTTAAGGTCTTTGTTGAAAAACAATCTGGACATCAAATTCTTAAGCTTATATATGATAATGGTGTAGAATATGTTAAGAAACAATTCATCAACTTTTGCACTGAGAATGGAATTCAAATGCAACATATTGTTCCATATACTCCACAACAAAATGGTGTAACTGAAAGGAAGAATCCCACCTTAAAGGAAATGGTTAATTGTATGCTTCAATCTAAAAGAATTAGTCTTAATTTTTGGGCGAAAGCAATTAACTGTGCAAATTACATAATAAATTGCACTCATACTAAGGTTTTAAAGAATATCACTCCAAAAGAAGCATGGAGCTCAATTAAACTAGATCAATTAAACTAGATGTAAGTCACCTTCATGTTTTTGGAAGTGAAGCATGGGCCCATATTCTAGATGAGAAACATAAAGCTTTAGAACCTAAGAGTGAAAAACATATTTTCGTTGGATATTCTGAAGATGTTAAAGGATATAGACTTATTCCACTTAAGTCCAAAAGTGTTATCATTAGAAGAGATGCAAAGTTTGCTAAAAATATATCGGCCTATGAGCCTAGTTCACCGGATGTTCCACCTCTCTCTATCCCTTCTACTTGTGAAAATATTTCTTCTTCTGATGATGACAGCGAGGATGACAATCCTCCCCCACCTTCTCAGGATACTCCTTCAGCTCCTCAGCTTCCAAAATGGGTCTGTGCTACTCGGAATGTAGTAGGTGCTCTTGTCGGTGATCCTACAGATCATCGACGTACATGTTCTCAATTCGATAGAACCTCTTCTTTACTAGCTCAAGTTTCAGCTAATTATGATCCTGACACCTTTGTAGATGCTTCAGGCCATCCAGATTGGGATGCAGCTATGAATGAAGAATATCGTTCACTATTGGAAAATGATACATGGGACCTTGTTCCCCTTCCAAAGGGATGAAAACTTGTTAGATGCAAATGGGTTTACTGAACCAAGTATGGACCAGATGGAAAAGTTGATAAACATAAATCTCATCTTGTTGCTAAGGGTTTTTCACAAGTTGAAGGCATTGACTATACTGAAACCTTCTCCCCTATTGCTCAAATGAACTCTGTCCACCTTATTCTTTCCCTTGTTGCCTCTTTCAAATGCAAATTCCTTCAAATGGATGTTAAATCTGCCTTCTTGCATGACAAAATCTACATGAAAAAACCTACTCACTTTATACAAACAGACTCCATCCTTGTATATCAGCTTAAGAAATCCCTTTATGGTTTCAAGCAAGCCCCTCAGGCTTAGTATGCCAAAATGGATAGCTTTCTTTTAGAAACCGGATTGTCTAGGTGTCATTCTGGAAATACTATCTACACCAAGAAAGTGGGCAAGTCTCTTATCATTTATGTTCTTTATGTTGGTGATATTATCCTTACTAGTAGTGATTCCAACCTTATAAACTATGTGAAGTCCAGCCGTAAAAAGAAGTTTGAAATGACAAACTTATGACACTTGCATTATTTTCTTGGTCTTCAAGTCTTGCAGTCCAAGGAAGGTATTTCCCTCACCTAGTCCAAGTATGCATGTCATCTTCTACGCTATTTTCACATGGAAGACTGTAAGCCAGCCCCTTCTCCCTTTCAGTCTAGAGCCAAACTTTTAGTAACCCATACGTCCCCTGAATTTGATGCTACCTTATATCATCAACTTATAGGAAAACATTTGTATCTGACCCATACTTGTCCTGACCTTTCCTTTTTTGTTGACCTTATTGCTCGGTTTATGGAAAACCCACATGAAATTCATTGGAAAGAAGATAAAAGAATATGTTGTTATGTTTGAGGTATAGTTCAGTCTGGGATTCACTACAGTGCAAAAGCATATCCTCTATTGGTTGGTTTCTCTGATTCTGATTGGGCTAGTGACCTTGATGATCGGAAGTCTACTGTAGGTTATGTGTTCACTCTTGGTTCAAGATCTATTACATGGGCTTGCAAGAAAAAAAGTGCCATTTCTCTTTCTTCAACAGAAGTAGAGTATCATGTTGCCATAGAAGCTAGTAAGGAAGCCTTGTGGCTTTGTCAAATCCTGTCAGAGTTTGGCTTTTAGCAGCAGCATCCAACTACACTTTGGTGTGATAATCAAAGTCCCATTCAACTGTGCAAAGATCCAGTCCAACAACAGCACACCAAACACATTGAGTTGCACATGCACTTGATCAGAAAGCTCATTCACGACCATGTTCTTGAAGTGCAATATTTTTAAACAGATGATCAAGTTGCAGAAATCTTTACAAAGGCTCTCATAGCAGCGAAGTTTGCTAAACTTCAATTTATGGTTGGAGTTCAGGAAGTTTTCACTAAGGGGGGATAGGTTCTAATGCCTCCTTCCTTCTACTATTGTGTCATATTTGTACATCCTTCAATCCTATCCCAAGTTGTTCTTAAGGGGTGATGTTAGGATATTCCGACACAGAGGAAATAGTTAAGTATAACTTGGTCTAGTGTAGAGTTAGGTAAAGTGTGTTTCTTTACTATGTACTTTTATAACTTACAATCCGACAGTCACGATATGCAATGATCTGATGGTTCATTCTCTCCTCGGTATTACCAACACTTGATCCATTACTTAACACCCCATTGGTCCATGATCTCTATTTAAAGACCATGGAGGGTCATTTGTAGGGTAATCATTCATGAGAGAAGATTATGTAGATTTTCATTATTTATTAATAAATTGCCTGAAGTGGTCGTGTGGGCTTAGGCCATGGAATATTTCCCTCTTTAGTGTTTTAACCATGTCAACAATATTGGTGTATTGATCTGTGATCTATTTGTGAGTGGTGTCATTTGGTGTTTCTTTGACAAACTTACCCTATATATTCCAACATTTCATTTATGTTACATTATTTATATCCATTATGTGAAACCATGTTATATTGTTATGTTGTTTAGAGTATTTGGGGCAACAAAACATGTTTGAATATTTTTTCCCTGAATATTTTTTGTAGATAAGATCTTCCTGTCACTGCAAACATGTGATGGCAGCAACTTCCTTTTGAGCATTCGAGGATTAGCACTAATGTGTGAGTTTTCCATAACTACCAGGGAGGAAAAATGAACAAGCCAGTCGAAAATCTGAACAACGATGGAAGCAACTTCCTTTTGAGCATCCAGGTGTGGGAACTCAAGTATGAGTTTTCCATAACTACATGTATGAGTTTTCCATAACTACCAGGCAGGAAAAATTAACAAGCGATTCGAAAATCTAGAGAAGGGTAGCAACTTCCTTTTGAGCAACACAATAAGTGTGAATTTTTCAATGTGAGTTTTCCATAACTACCAAGGAGGAAAAATGAACAAACCAGTTGAAAATCTGAACAACTAGGGCTATACTTGAATGAGGAACAAACAAATCCTATTTCGATCCTATTTTCGTTATACCTTTGTCTTATTTGGGTGAGGAAAGTTAAAAGGGGACCACCTAACTGATGGGAACAACTTCTGGTCATTTGGGAACGACAATTACCACTTTTCATAATTTGGGGATGATAGTTACTATGGTGAGTAGTGGGATCAAATTATTTCATTTACATTCTCATTTTCATATTTCGTTTACATTCTTATTTTCATATTTCATTTACGTTCTAAATCATACATAATAGTTCACTTTGTGGAAACCAACGCCAACATTAGACTCTAGTTATGTTATTTTTTATTTATCGAGTTTATTTAATATGAATATGTGTTACATAATATAAATATTTATATATATATGATTCATTCTAACCTGAGAGCCAACATTATTATTAGTGAAATGATAGCTCAGTGCTGTTGGTATTAGATGCAGAAGGAATGAATTAGTGAATACTTTGAATACTTATGTGCATGTAAAATTTATTTGTGGTAAGTTCTCGAAACTCTTGTGTAACAATTTTTAATGAATTAACTGACTCTCCGAATAGTTATTTGGAATATTTATGTGCATCAAAATAGTAAAATACTGTAAAATTTATTTGTGGTAAGTTCTAAAAACTCTTGTGTAACACTTTTTAATAAATTAATTAAATCCCAGAATAGTTATATTTATTTGCGTCTAATTGTTAATTTATTTTATAAATTTATATTCAATAAACATTGTTTTCAACAATATTAAAAAACAAGATACATGAGAATGCATATAGATATACACTTTATTTATTTAACTTTTTAACATTTTCTTTAACATTTTATTTAATAGATAATTTTGATATTAAAAAAAACACTGCTTCATCCGATGATTTTTATCAAGCAATTGTGCTTTTAGCATTTCACGGCAGGGACTACAACTGCTCGCAACACTTGTTTATTGTAGCGGTGGATGGATTAGGAAGGTTCATTCAAGAAGCGATGAGATCAAGCTTGATGAAATGCCTCAAAGTCTTTGATACAAACCTTTCAACGTCATACAACCAATTCATGGATGACAATATTCTCTTTCGAGAATTGATAGTTCATGAAGCTAGGGAAATAACTTCCATCCTAGACAAATTTCAAGAAGCCACAACTATGTTAGTCAACAAAGAAAATTCTAGCATATATTTTTTTAGTACCCATCTCAACATCCAAGGCATTTAACATGTATCATTAGATTCTCTATTGGTACTCTTCTAATGAGATACTTATGAGTGCCCTTGGTGGCTAATCCACTGCAAATCACATGTTGCAAAGAAGTGTTCGATAAATTTATGTAAAGGTTCAGTAATTGGACCTTTTGGTGCCTTAATTTGGTAGGATGGGCCACGATTTCAAAAGTAGTGTTACAATTTATACCGATCTACCAAGTGTCAGCTCTACTAGCCCCAACAGGAATTTATTAAGAAATTGTATTTATCTTCTAGAAATTTCGATGGCAAAGCTTTAATCCCCTCAAAAAATGTGCGTTGGTATCTTGGGAGAAACTCTTACCTTCCAAATCTTGGAGGAAATTTGGAATCACAATATCGCAATATGTTAAATTGGGTGATGGGTGCCAAAATTTGGTGGCACTAGATCTAGGGGGAATTGAACTATGGAAACAAATCTAGAACAAAAAGCATGGTTTGGCTAGAAATAGTCATTTTGTTCAAGATCACCTTTTTTTGGGAGATTCATAATGACACATCGACCTTCTTTTGGGAAGATTCATGGTAAGAGATTCTCAAACTGGCAGGGAACCCTGACTTAGATGCTTTCCACAATCTCATGCAATCTCTTAATGCCAATGAGGTAGTAGACTATTAGAAGGACCAATCCACCATTAAAGAATGGAGATAATGGAAAATAAAAGTAGATTGGTAAGGTTCGGAGAGAATTCAACACTGGTTTCCATTCTTCGATATTCTAAAGGAGCATTTTATCTCAATATCTCAATGCCAATATAAACTCCACTAGGGTTACAAGTCACTAGGTATGCTTAAAATTAAGGAATCTTATTCAATTGGTGCTGACTACACAACTCTCCTAGAGATCCAGTCTAGAGAAAAGTTTGGATATCAAAGTTAATATGGAAAAAATGTCCATTTTTTATGGTTGTTATGCAAAAGCCATCTCCTCACATGGGATAAATTGCTCAAAAAGGGGCTCAATGGGCCATCGAGGTGTCTAAATTGTCAACAACAAGAGGAAAATATGGAACACTTATTGAACACTTGCTCGATGGGAAATACTTTATGGGTTTGGTTCAACATACTTTTGATCACTTGGATTACTCAAGAAATAATTTTGAAAGCCCAGAATAATGGAGGATGCCCTTATTTAAGAATCCAATTGTCAATGGAGCATGGATTGTTATCTTGGGCTATCTTCAAAGAACAAAATCGAACAATTCAACTAATTTGGAAAACCACTAAAGAAAATATCAGAGAAACTATTCTATGAGAGAAGTGGAGAGAGGATGATTAGAAATCTAATAGAGAGGAAGCCTCGATCCTTGCATTTATTGACTTTGCCTCGGTGATGCTAGCTCCTGAGCCTACTTCCTCACCCTCAGACCGAGAGGCCTATCCATGATTTTTCATACCTCCATTTGAGGGATTTCTTAAACATAATTTTGATGGGGCCTCTAAAGGTAACCTAGGATCAACACGTTATGGAGGTATTCTTGAGGATTCATTAGCACACCTTGCTGGCCTCTTCATGGGATATTTTGGCTCTATAACAAATAATGTGGTTGAAGTTACAATGCTTGAGAAAGGTATTCAACTGGTTAGAATAGTGAATATCCCTAAGCTCTAGCTCTCTGGGGATTCAACGGTGGTGATCTAAGTTGCCCAAAGAATACTTATTGGAACACCTGTCTTCAAAGTAATTAGGAGATGGTGATTAGAGGCACAAATATCCCAAATTTAGGAGTCATTTCTTTCCCTCCCATATGTGATTGTAGAACAAAATAAAATAATATGAAATAAGGTTGTATATTGGTTGGTGAATCAGGTGACATTTGAAGAAAGTGAACACCTTACATATGAATGACCCCTTGACATTAGTCCAAAGGTATTGCACCTATTAGAAGAGTTGATTCATAAAGATAATTCTTCCCCATTGGGGGTGAGGAATGAAGATTGTACCAGGACAGAAGGGAATATTAATCCTCCATGCATTAATCTGCATGTATTAACATGGTATCTTGTGGGCATTAGGAATCTTCCCAGAGAAAATTCTTGAGAATCTCTTTGATATAACACTGCACATGATGGTCTGAAAAGAAATTTTTAACCGCATGGAAATGAAACTTGGTGTCATCAAAGTTGTAATTGGTTTTGATTTTGTGAGTTTGCTTCAAACCACAAGTTGAATCTCTAGTAGATGGGAGACTCACATTGCTCTTCATTGGATAGACAAAGGCCACTCTAGAGTTGGTTGGTTTTGTGCCTATACTCTGGGATCTAGGATCAGTTCTTCTTTGGGGCTACTCGGTGAAGAGAGTACATTTTTATTTCACCTGCCTTCCTTGGAAAGGATTCCAATGGGAGGTAGATTGGCCTTTAATCTCTGTGGTCATATGGTTCTCAAATAATTTTCCACAAATAATTCATCCCCTATTTACATTCCTTGGTAGGATAATACAGTTGCCAACTAATGTTTGGGCTACTCCTCCCCTTTCCATAGTTGAATTGATAGTTTGTGCCTACTATCAACATCTGTGAGGGGTTGTCGTCTCCATTGCCACGCCCTTGTGGGCAGATTATGATGATTTTTAGTGGGCCAATATGTGGCTAAATATGAGTTTTGTTACAATTCTTATTGTCACACAAGCAAGTCTAATCCCGACCTCGATGGAGCCTAAGGGAAGAGGTAGGGAATTTTTCATTTTCTGTAAGTAAACTGAAAGAATTTATTAAAATATTATTATTATTATTATTATTATTATTATATAAAAAATATTAAAACTATGATTAATTGTTATAATTATAAATTAATTAATATTAAGTCAAAATAATAAATAATATAAAAATTATATAGTAGTTATTTGTAAATATCATTATTATTATTTACTCATATTTATAATATTAGTATTAGTATTAATATTATATTTATATAATTAATGTTTATTAGTGTTTTTAATCCTATTTATTAGTGTCATTGTGCTCTACCAATCTGTTAGAGTAGAATAGATTCATGTGAAGATATAAAAATAGCACTAGCAATGTGTGAGGGTAGAATAAATTTCTGTGAAGATATAAAAGTAGCCCGTCATGACCATCGTGGAAGGAAATAGGAAAAATTCGGCAAACATGGCTGAGCTGCTACATAGGTCGAATATCTTTGTATGACCAATATCTCCAGGTGTGTGTTGTGAACGTTGGTCATTAATTGAATCATGGAGAGCACTTCTTGTGTTAATCCTGGGCGCCATTGATGGCCAGAGGAGTAGAGAAGATACTGTCGATCTGGTGTCATCTCAATCACGCGCTTAGCACAACAGGTCCAACGAGGGCTCCCGCTACACTAAAGATAAGAGGGTTATCTCCTTCGAGATGAAAAAACTTGGAGAGGGTCCAACATCTGTCATATCATCACTGGACTAAAATTTTCCCTCGCCAAGGAATGGAGATGTTAAGTCGGCTTATTCCCCTTTCAAAGACTTGGATCTTCCTGACGATGCAGTTCACATACCATTAACTAAGGCAGTTTCGACCTTGATTGGAATTTGGAAAAAGTTTAACCCAAAAACCCGGAAGTTTAACCCTAAATTGTACAAGACGAAACCTAAATCAGTTCCCTCTGTTTTGTTCTATGGTAGTGAGGACATCCTGATGGATCGAGGGGCATTGTAGGTGAAGGTGAATGACAATCCTAGAACAAATCAGTTTCTGAATGAAAAATTCACGGTGGCTGTGGAGGGTGTTGATGATAAGGGTTTATCAAATAAAACGATGATGTTCTTATGGGAGGAAAAGGATATGAGACCCATTCCAAACCCCAAATACTAGAAGAACAAATTGAACTTCGTAAAGAAGATACCGAGGAGGGAATGGGTTATGAGAAAACTCTATTTGTAAGATTTTTGATTGATGTTTGTTTACTACACTAATGTAATATGTTTACTACAGTAATGTAATAGATCCAATGGAATGATGTAATGGGTATTTTTCTTTTTTGACATAGGGCTCTCTTCGAGGCATTCTGCAGAGTAGTTTCATTAAGACAATCCAGGCATAGAAAGCATAGAAACATATGAATTCCTTGCTTGTTGAGCAACTACAGCTGAACTGCCATGTTTCTATTTTACTTAGAATAAATCCATTCCAAAAACAATGTTGTTGATTTCGTGTATAGGCCTATGCATGGTTTCATGTTATTTCTCCACGGTGATTTGTTTTCCTGCCATGAGCATCAACGACACTGATGGGATTATATCAACTAAATATATTGATATAAATATATTGTTTATTAATGTAGTGTTAGTTTATAGTTGTGGTGCGAATTTATAGACCATGTTTGACTATGGTTCATTTTGGTTGATTATGGTTAAAAATGGTTTATGAGATTCGATCATGTTGATCATGATTTAGGAGGATTGTTTATGGTTGATGCTCATTGATCATGATTAAAGAGGGTTGAAAATGTTGACTATGCTTGATAACTGAGATTGACCATGGTCAACCATTAATGTAACAATATATTTTTTTTCCAACTGAAGAAATCGTGCCTAGAGCAGCTCTCACGCATGTGTAGTCATGCCTCAGATTGGACCACAAGACCCTTTGAGACAAAACCTCCCCACCTAACACTTTGACCACATCCTAATGACGTAAGAATGTATTTATGTTCTATTAATCTAACAATGTTACATTAATATTGATTATTCATTACCTTAATGTTGACCATGATTGACAATTTTCAATCATTGTTGATGTTACATTAATGTTAATCTTAATGTTACATTGATGTTACAATATTCGTTATATTAATGATTGAAGAGGGTTGACAATGTTGACCATGTTTGATGAGGTTTGCCATGGTTGACAAGGTTCACTATGGTTGACTAAGGTAGACCTTGGTTGATTGATGTTGAGCATTATTGACCTTGGTTGACCATGACCATGGTTCACCAAGTATTAAGAGGATGAATTATGGTTTTCTTTGGTTGGTTACAGTTGACCATGGAAACCATGGTTTTCCATGATTACTATAGATGACTAAGAATTAAAAGGGTAGATTATGGTGGACTATGCATGACAACAGATGATCATCTTAGCGATGGTTAGTTTTGGTTGGCCATAGATGAGTATGTTGTAACCATATTGTTCATGATTGACTATAACTCACCATCGTTTAACTGATTTGAGTATGATTGAACATGGTCGATTTATGGTTGAACTTGATGACCATGTTTGACCATGGGGGGACATGATTGACCATGGTTGCCAATGTTTAACCATAAATGACTAGGGTTGACAATCATTAATTATGTTAGCGATGTTGACCATGACCATGCATCATTTAACCAAATTCATCATGGTTGACCAAGTAAAGTATATATGGCCATAGTGACCATGGTTGACTATAGTTGAGATGATTTACCATGGTTGATTATGGTGGAACTTGTTGAATATGTTTTACCATTGCTAAGCTTATTTGACAATAGTTGACCATGGTCACCTATTGTTTACCGTGGGTGAACATGATTGTCGAAATTTTAATATATATGAATATGAATAAGCATGTTGATTGTGGTTAATCATCTTTCACCATGGTTAACCACATAGAGCACCTTGCCATGTTTAAAGAGGGTTGCTTATGGTGTGAATGTTGTTCATCGCTAATCATGTTTGACCAAGTTCATTGTGGTTGACCTTATTGTCTATGGTTTATTATTGTTTATCATGGACGAACATGTTGACGAAGTTTGGCAATGGTAAACCATAGGTGAACATGGTTGACCTACTTAATTGACTAGAAATGACATTTAATTTGTCATGTGGTTATGTGTGATGTCCTTATTTTCCATCACATTGCAATCTCGATATTTGTTTGTCACATTACAATGCCAATTTTTTTTCATCACAAGCAATGTGGATTTTTGTTCATCGCATTAGAAAGTAAATTTTTGTTTAACACATTGTCACAATGGATTGCGTTTATGACATTGTGAAAATGATTTTAGTTATTCCCATGGATTGGTGACACTTATTGTTCGGCATATTGGAAGTCGATGTTTTTTCATCAGATTGTGATGCTTATATTTTTTTTTCACATTGTAATGTCATTTTTTTTAATCACATTGCATCGTCAATATCTGTCAATCACATTGCCAGTCAACTTTTGTTCATCACATTGTGACAATGATTATAATTCATCACATTAAGAGGTCCATTTTCTTCATCATACTACAACATTTATTTTTTTTCATCACATTGTGATGTCAATATATGTTCATCATTTGTGATAATGGTTTTCATTCATCACCTTGAGATATAAATTTTTTGTTCATCAAATTATGGCATCGACTTTCTTGAACATGGTTGAGCTTGTTTGAACATGGTTGTCTATGGTGAACATGCTTGGTCATGGTTGAAAATGCTTACCTATAGATGAATATGGTTAACAACATTCACATTGTGGTGGCATTTATTGTTTTTCAAATTGCAATGTTATTTTTTTCATCACATTGTGATGTCATTTGTTCTTTGTCACCTTGCAATGTTGTTTGATATTCATCACATTTGGATGTGATCATATTGCAATTTGGTTTTTTGTTTGTCACATTATAACATTGTTTAATGTTTTCCACACTACCATGTCATTTCTTATTTGTAAAGCTACAATATTTTTCTTGTTCGTCACGTTACAACACTATTATTTTGTCCAACTATGATGTTGTTTATGTTTAAAAATCAATAGGGCAGCAATCAAGGTGATTTCTCTTTAATTGATAATTTCTTGTGAATATATGTTGGTTTCTTATTTATTTTATTACGTTCTTTTCATCAAATAATTTTCAAAACCATAAACCATTAAGATCACAAAAAAAGACAATGAACACAAGATATAGGCTCCGAGGGAAAAACACCTCCAAGGGGAAAGCCCAATAAAATATTCTCTTCTATGGAATCAAACAAAAGTGAGAAATCCAAGACCAAGGCCTCCCACAAGACCTAATTTAGCCCTCCTTCCAAGATTTTCCAATAAGTTAGTGTTAACTCAAGTCAACAATAGTCAAAGCTATCCAAAATTGCTCAAGCTTTAGATTTTTTGCCCCTGAAACTGCTGTATTTTTGCGCGAATGATAGAAACTAGGGCATAAAAAAATTGCACATGTGGCATATTGTTTCCTCTAACCCTTTCTTTCTCTCCCTTGACTTTAGCTCTTCTTCTTTAATTATTCATTGGTTTTCTCTCTCTTATTGGCATAGAATTCAAACTTGCTTGATGGTCTTCAAATAAGGTCGAACTCCACTCTATATATACACATCCAAGAGGTTGAATGGGTCCCTTTCAAGTCTGACTTGGTCTTGTGTGGATAAAATTGATAATATTGACTCAAATAAAACTATTTTTCTTTCCCTCTTCAAAATTCCAAATGGGACTTGCCTCCAATACAAAAAATTGACTAATGACAAATATTTTTTTGACTTAATAAACTCTAGAACCATGAAGAACATGCTTGACCTAAAAAACCATTTGACTTGAGCATGAAACCCATGATTGAATTTTTTTTTCTTTTCTTTCTTTTTCTTTTTACATGAAATATATAATGACATAAGTGAAATAATAATTATGAAGACTAAACCTAGTTACGTTTTCCAGCAATATGTTGTTCATCACATTGTGAAATTGTTGTTGTTTATCACATTCCAACATTGGTATTCATCACATTGTGACATTGTTTGTTTCTTGTCACATTGAGAATAATATTAAGGTCATATTGTGAACAACATATAATTAAAGTGATATTTATAATTTTAATACAATGATTAATGTTATGGGTTATAATAAAAATTAATATTAACAATTTTAAATATTAAATAATATTAATAAATATTTAATATTAAGTATTAAATATATCAGATAAAATTATTAAAGTTAACATTAAATTAATAAAGTAATGTTTACGGCCATACTAACCATAGGCATGATGCTTATGGTGAAGCATGGGCATGTTGTTGCAAACTATATCACTACTAACAGGGGGTGAATTAGTAGCAAGGACTCTTATGAAATTTTCTCCAATTTAGTTAATAATTAAATGACGCAAAACTGAAACACATAAAGAGAGATCAGGGCATAAAACATAAGCAAAGAAACCATGAAAACATTTAACAAAAGGGAGATAGGTAATTTGGTGGAAAACACTCCTCCAAGGATAAAACCACACTTGTTGTTGTTGCCCTCCTCAAAATATTTGATTACGTCAAGAAAAATATTTACATAGAGATTCAGATGGCTACTATCAAATGGATATCTCTTTCTCACACATATCCATGGACAACCATCCACTAGAATCCACAACAACCAACAATCCTCACTCGATTAATCTTGAAATATCATATGTCTCTATAGACTCCTATCTGCTAGAAGCCACCATGACAGGTGAACCCGCCAAGTTTCTTCCGAACTATCCAACTACCATTGGATGGAGAAAACTTCCCCCTAAATTGATTTCGTCATATTCCTCCAACTCCTCTCCTCTATGTGGTTCTCATTTCATTATTTTTCAAACTATAACTGAGAAATTCTCAACAAGAACACCATAGAAATAATCTCTTCAAGGAACAAATTAAAACTTGAAAACAAAATGAATGAAAAAAACATGCATAAAATGATCTCATAAATGCATCAACAAAAAACCTCCCTATAATAGAAAACCCACTCACTAATAACTGGTGCACACAACCAACAAAATGGAGAATAAACAAGCTACTACCGACCACCAAATAAACCTTCAATCAAACTCTACTTCATCTCCTCTCTCACTGC
Source organism: Pinus taeda (assembly GCA_000404065.3). Taxonomy (NCBI): domain Eukaryota; kingdom Viridiplantae; phylum Streptophyta; class Pinopsida; order Pinales; family Pinaceae; genus Pinus; species Pinus taeda. The sequence continues at coordinate 75,252 of APFE030424798.1, forward strand.
ACAAAGTGATGGCCAAAATACACTACTGCTACCTATTACTACACCTACAAACTGCTTCAGAAAACATGCATAACACCCTCACATAGCTTGCACACAATCCCCCTCTCTCACACTCACTCAACTCACAATGCAACCAACCAAACTACCTTAGAATTATGTCCAATATATAGATGAACTAAGGTTCTCAAATCAACAATTTTAAAGAACTATTGAGTTCCACAAACTTTGTTCATATGCTTGATTTGATCCAAATTCAACTCTCTTACTTTTCCAAGCCACTCGCTCCACTTAATGATGGATCTTTTCAAGTTTAACCACTTTCCCTGGCCTTTTGTGGCCTTTACATGAAAAGTTTCGAACAAGACAAGCTAGAAAAACACATAATAAAATTGATGTGCATGAGGAACTGCGAGATTTCTACTACACCCATAGAACTTCCAGATTTAGGTTGAAGCTACATGCACAAGCCTAGAAAATTTTAGTTGGAGCTCTCTAGCCACATGCATGAGTCTATCTCCATGCAATTGTGGTAGAGGATAGAGAAAACTCACTCCACTCATCTCAAAACTATGCCAAACTTATTGGACACCTTCATCAACTCTTAAGCACACCTCCAAACCTATGTAACATGATCTAAATCCAATGAAAGAGGCGAAGAACCTCTCCAACAAGCCAATGGCATGCAAACCCTAGTCTGCCAAACTCCTCAATAAGACCAACACATCTAACTCCAGTGGCAACAACAACTGTCCAACCACCTCTAGCACTTACAGAAACTTATCTAACACATGTCATATCATAACCAACCTATAACAAACCAACATAACATGCCTTATAATCGTCTCTACTTAACTTCCGATTCTTGCACTAGGTCATATTGCACTATGTCATGTCATAAACATGTTGTCATCGATGCCAACCAACAAGACCAACAAGTTGATCATTGCAACAACCCAACACTCATCACACTTCATGAGGAGGACTACCAACATCAACAGGTTGACATAAGGCATATGATGAATAGTACCAAGACTTTGTTGACATCAATTCTGAGATTATAATGCCAACACATGTTAGACATCATGCCTATGGGCATGTGGGGCACGATGCCTATCCTTTACTATGGACACATTGAAAATGATTCCTATGTTTAGTTATGGTTGAATGTGACGCCCAAAATGACTATGTTTGGCTACGGTTGACTACGTAACCATAACTAACCATAATTAACAACACCCAATGTAGTTTACATTATATTGTCAATGCTTACCTCCAGATAAACCATGATCCTCGTATTGTATGGTTGACCATGTTAACCATAGAAAACCTTAGTTGACATGTGCTAATGTATAGTTACTATGTTATCAATGTGTTAATGTGTAATTTAATCTTTTATTAATGTGCTAATTTGTTTTTTGTTTCCCTCAAAAAAACCCTGTAACTTGTATCAATAGAAATAAAAATTACACTTTGTAAACACACAAAGTGTCTATGCTAAAGAGGCATGTAATAGAAATAAAATACACTAGTGAGAATAAATGAGCATATTTGCAGCTAAAGTGTCGATAAACATCTAATCTTATGGAAATAAAAACAAGAAAAAAGAAAATAGTGAAAGAGGAAATTATGGATGACAAAAACTTTTGGTTTTTTCTTTTGTTCCCTTCCTTCTTTGGACCTATTTCCATCGAGTTGGATTTGAATCAACCAAAGCCAAAAGAAGTTCTTGACCCTGCTCTAGATGAGGGGGTTCTTTATTTGAATTTGAACCCTCTCAAGAATGTGCTTATTTGGTTCCACCTAGACCCGTCAAAGGTTGATGTTCTAATTATTAATGTGCCAGTGTGTTACTAATGTGTAAACGAATATGTGGATGTGTAGATTAATGTATTGTTAATATACATGATTATTGATTTTTCCACATTTTAAAATATTGTTTCATAAAACGATGTAGTGTGTTGCATCAAACCTTTGCTTCTTGCTCTTATTCTAGAAGGAAAATTATTTGCTTTTCTTAATTTTATCTATCTTATGACTTTTTTTCAATATCTATTTACGGAAACATCAATTCATTATCTTCTACATCTTCCTAATATCTAAATAGTTTTAATAGCCCTAAAATGTGTTAATTTGACAAAGTACTAAGCAAACAAATAAATTGAAAATTACACAAATAAGAATTTGATTGCTCTAACCAAAAAAACATTATAATAGATAAATGAATTTGAACACTAATTATGTTAAAAACATTTCTATTTCTTAATCATATGATAATTTACTTTTTAAATATTAACGGTTAAATACATTATTAATTATTATATTTATTTATTTTACTAAATTATAAAACACTTCCGACTAATAAAATCTAATAATATAATATAAAACTGTCGTAATATTTTAAAAAATTATTGGACCAAATTTTTCCATTACAATAGCTCTGAATGTTAAAATTCAATATCACTTTTACTAAGTTTATTAATATCACTTTTACTAACTTTATAAGAATATTATATTTAGCAAGAAAATTACTCTCAAATTCCATCCATTCTCACCGTGTCATAATTTTTATAATCTTTCAATTCTGGGTAAACATATGTAGGGCATAGGTTGCCACATGTCGCAAACTTTGAGATAGCTTCACAAAATCTGTATGGATATAATGATGGATAGACTTTCATATATTATAGTCCAGTGAACATTCCAATAAAATATATTTGTGGTATGCATTTATGGTTACAACAGAATCTATGTTGATACAATTAAAAACAACTTGTTTGTTTTTGCGTTCAGGGAGTTTGTATAGATATTCCAGGAGTGAATAGGGAATAATTATATTTTTTTTTTGAAAATAGTATTCAAACACATGAAATTTAGTCATATTGATTTAATTTTATTATAAATTGTTTTATTTTCATTAATCTTTTTAATTCAATAAAAAAATTAGAATTGTTAATTATATTATTTTTTTTAATTAATTCTGAAAATAAAAATATAACATTTTAAGAAGTTAGAATATTGTTCAACCAATTGTTAAGTACTTAATTTAATGTAATATTTATTTGAAAATCATATTCAAAATTATATAAAGCAATAAATTTAAATAAATAAATTTAATCTATTGATTGAAATATGTGTGAAATTAAATTATTTCACTAAAATTTTGAGATAAATTGCAATAAATTATATATATATATATATATTTCAGGAAATCCAAAAAAAAATACAAATTCATGAGTATATGCATTTTAAACCTTCATTTTGAAGAAATTTGATTTTTGCATGTCTCGTACTCACATCTCAATTTTCTTTACACCGTGAACAAATATATCAAAGAGATAAATAACAATAATTTAATTTTTTTTTTTTAACAAGGACAGTTAATGTGTTTGTTGCCAAAAGTGGAGCAAGCTCTTATTACAATCGACAGTGGCTTTTAAAAACTGAGCAATGAGAATGAGCTAATGGTAGTCCATTCTTCTATGCTTATATTCAAAAGTTCTGTGAGTTCTTTGGCTATTCTTGTTTTCTGCTTTACATTTTATCTCAGGGAGAGCAAATTCTTTGACCTTTTCCTTATGCTTTTCTTTTTGTTGTTCCTTAAGTTTGTCATTCCTTCTGCTATTGTTCATTCTGCTTGTTGTTCCTTCGGCCTGTTGTTCTTTCGGCTTGTTATTCCTTCAGATGTTGTTCCTTTGAACTATTGTTCCTTCGGCCTGTTGTTCCTTCGGAGTGTTGTTCCTTCTATTGTTGTTCCTTCGGCCTATTGTTCCTTTAGCCTGTTGTTCCTTCAGATGTTGTTCCTTTGATCTGTTGTTCCTTTGCCCTGTTGTTCCTTCGAATGTTTTTCCTCCGGCTTGTTGTTTCTTCAAATGTTGTTCATTCTGTTGGTGTTCCTTCTGCTTATTGTTCATTCTAATTGTTGTTCTTTCTACTTTTGTTCCTTAATCTGTTTGTTGTTCCTTCTGCTGTTGTTGTTATTCCTTCGGCCTGTTGTTCCTTCAGAAGTTGTTTCTTCTTCTTTTGTTTCTTCTGATGTTGTTCTTTATGCTGTTGTTCATTATGGTTGTTGTTCCTTCTGCAACTATTCCTTCTACCATCTACTGTTGTACATTCTCCTGTTGTTTCTTCTGCTCGATAATCCTTTTGCTTGTTGTTCCATCTGCTTGCTGCTTGGTGATCCTGAATGTTACCTTCAAGGTACCAAATACCACTCTCCCTCTGAAAAGCAGATCTACATTTTGTAGATTGTCTAAGGCAAAGGATGAATCGAGCAGGGTCCTCCATCAAGGCTAAGATTTGTTGAAAATAATACTGAGAGGGGGGGTGAATCAGTATTATCTAGTCCTTTTAACAATTCTTCCTTATTTATACTTTGAATTATTTTTGCATATCAGTACCATAAAACAATGAGCATGAACAAGAAAAACAGACAGTCACATCAAAGAACACCAGATATAAGGTGGAAACCCAATGTGGGTGAAAACCACCTGCTGCAATATGTCCCTATCTTCTTTCAAATTAGAAACTCCTTTTACAATGGTCTTGTACTGGTGCAGTCCTTTACCAGTACGCAGGCTGCAACCTGCAGAGAGCTACAACTCTCTCTCGTTTTCCAGTCTCTCCTGGAAGGGAGCTACAACCACCTACTTCTTTTCTTTCAAGGACCACTTTTCATAAATTTTCAAACTGGATCCATAAATATCAAATGATCATCAAGTACCAGTAAGTCACCCAGATAACCAGATCCACAATAACAGAAAACTAAACCCAGAACACCTTCTGTGGCGTCTCCTGTGGCACCTCCTGCAGCGTCTCCTGCAGCGCCTCCTGCGGTGTCTCCTGCGGTGCCTCCTGCGGCGTCTCCTGGCGCCTCCTGCGGCGTCTCCTGTGGCGCCTCCTGTGGCGTCTCCTGCGGCGCCTCTTGCGGTGCCTCCTGCGGCATCTCCTGCGACGCCTCCTGCGGCACCTCCTGCGGCGTCTCCTACAGCGCCTCCTGTGGCGTCTCTTGCGGCGCCTCCTTTGGCACCTTCTGCGGCGTCTCCTGTGGCACCTTCTCTGGCGTCTCCTGCGGCACCTCCTGTGGCATCTCCTGCAGTGCCTTCTGTGACGTCTCCTGTGGCGTCTCATGAGGTGCCTCCTGTGGCATCTCCTGCGGCGCCTCCTATGGCGTCTCCTGCGGCGCCTCCTGCGGTGTCTCCTACGGTGCCTCCGCACTTCCGCAGCTGCAGCGCTCGAGAGATCACCCTTGACAGATTCGCTTTCCACTTCACTTTCATAGAGATCGAGCTTTTGAAACAATAACCCAATATTTCAGATCTTAAGATATTCAACCCAAAAGCATACAGAAGCCAAATGATCTCCTTTGCTTTATATAGGCAAGCTCTTCCTCAAATCATGGACCAATACCACGGGCCAAAACCATAACAAACCAATACCATCAACTCAATACTAGGGATCAACACGTCTGTCGAGATGCCATGGTCCAAAAACCATAGGTTCAAATTCCAAGGACTAACTACCATGGACCAAAGGTAAGTTTTCCCACATGAAATAAACTTTTCTCTGCATAAAATTCCGTGAACTTTTCTCCACATGAATAAACTTTTTAATTCTCATCATATTGAGAGCCATGCCATGGGTGTTGCCATCAAGTACAACATCTGTAACATATAACCATACTAGAAACATAATGCCAACAATCTCCCCCTTTGGACTTGATGGCAAAGCTTACTTGTGAACTGTCATCTGATCCCTTTTTGCTGTCCGGTAACCCATGCACTCTGTCACATCTGATATTTGTA
>APFE030424803.1:0-47659 GCA_000404065.3 Pinus taeda
TGAATTCAAAGAAGATAAAGGATTTTGATAAAATGTGCGAAAATAGACAAAGGAAGCTCAATTGCTAATAATTGACGTTTTTCTATGTAGGAAGACATGGAAGCAAGGAATTATCGTTCAAAAGCGAGAAGCCAAGGGAAAATAACTGTTGTCCCTCCAGCGGGGAACCAGATGCGGACAAGATCAAGCAAAATTAGAGTCGAATAGCCCAGGGAAAGAATGCAGGATATTGAGTCGGAGAACGCAAGAAAGAAAGGAGAAGAATGGAACGATTAGCGAATCCCTCAGGATCTTTGATCCTGAGGGATCGCTGCTTTAACTTATCTTTGATTATCTAGATACCTCCGTCATTTGTTTTATATAAAGGCACCACGCCATTGAGCAAAGGGGACGACTGTTTTTATAATTCTAAGTTTCAGAACAAACTGTGATCATTGAGTCTCGCTGAGACCTGACTTTGTTATACTTTTGTTGATGCGATTAATATAGAATACTTGGTGTTCATTTCGTCTCTGCATCTGGAGTAACCTAAGGCAGTGTACCATTGGCAGCTAAGGGCCCAGCTCCGAAGGACACTTGCTTTTGTATCATTATACGGTGATTTGTGTGTGGTTTGTTTCTCTTTATTACTTAGTAATCTGATACATTTTTAATGTGATATGTTATTCTCTGTTATAATCAATATCTGAATGATTTCTTCATATAATGTCTTAGCACTATACAATTGAATCTATTCAAGGCTGAATTGCATCTTTAATCAGTTATTTTTGTAACAGAATGGTGGTATGAATGTTATTGTCATTGGATCCATGTGAAATGTTATTTGGAAGACTTGAAAGCAGTGTTACTCTGTTTAGAAACATAGTCATATCCTTCATTATCCTCAGATTGCTATAATAGGATAGAACATGTACATACGGGTGATGGTTGCTGTTCCATAATTTGTCAAGGATTGTTGTTCCATTTTCCTGCTGTTCCATTCTATTACTGCTGTTCCATTTTACTACTGTTCCATTTTATTACTGCTGTTCCATTTTACTACTGTTTATTTCCAGTTTGCTGTTCCATTTTACTTTCTGTTGTTTCATTTACCAGCCTTTATTGTTTTGGCACGAGAGAAGGCCTAAGGCTATAGTGAGCCTCAGCAAGACGCTGCTTAGCTCCCAGACCTATAAGTCCATGCCCTAATTCCCTTTCTTTATCAGTTTCTAGAGGGATGGGTTATTGCTTTCGTACCCTTGACTGATCAACTGTCTTGTGTGATTCTATCTTTTGGGTTAGTTTAGTTATAGCTTAGCATCTATTTTCTTTCGAATCTTTTGAACACTATACTACTGAGCATTACTCGGACAAATAGCCTCGGATTGAGGTACTCTTTGCAATAACAAAACGTTCCTGGATTAACTTATTAATGTGGGATAATTAGAGGTGTGAGAGACCCTAGTTATAGCTCTACAATTTCATTATGGAAAAATTTCAAAGTTTGATTCTACTCACCTAAAAATATTTTGAACCTGAATCCCTATATGATTCTTCTCACCTAGATTTTCAAACCATGAGACACCTCTAATTTTAAAGGAGGAACCTAATATTTTGTTGTTCCTTTTCCTCCTCCTTTCTAGTACCAATTTCGATGCCTCCTAGTGATGATGTTGAATTTGGGAAATATGAAAATAAAATTACTAATCCATCCATTCAACCTCCATCCACTATCCATTACCTATATCTTACTTATGAAAACTTGGAATGGTTCAGTAATGGCATGGGGCCTAAAGTTAAAGTTGTTCCCTTTGCTTTTCAAGATCATATCAATGTACACAAGCCTATTCTTGAATCTAATCCAGTTGAAAATGTGGTTGCCTCTAGGGTATCCCTAAAACCTCTACCATCCGTGTCTCACAACCCCTTGTTCCTTAGTCTGCTTGATCCACATACTTCATATCGTAATGATGATCAACCTATTGTTTCAAGCGGTAATTGATATCAAGGTAGTTGTATTTCACATGCAGACGAGAAAAGTGTTGAATATGTTTCGTATTTTTCTCCCCTCTTTCAAGATGATAAATTTTCATCTCTAGATGATCACCAATCTTATAATATTGATAACTTATCAAATGATTATGAGCCCTGCATTCAAGTTTAGAGTTTGGAAAACCATTACCTTGACATCCATGTTTCCAATGATACATATGGTGATGAGTAACCAATTATATGAGATGATATATTTCCTTCTTCAGAATACTTAGGTTTGCAAAGTAGCAATCCAAAGCCTACTTCCAATAGTCTACAACCTCCATTTATGGGTTGGGATATTCTTTCAATTCAGAATGATCCTAAAATTCCTAAAATTCATATATATTCAGATGAAAAGTCTAAAGAGGTAAGTTCTCAGGCTTTTGAATCTTTAGTATATCCTAGTCAATATAAATGTAACATTGGTATGCCTATCTTCAAGCATTATACCAATGAAAATTATATTTATCCATTTTTCTTACAAGTTCAATAAGATTTAGTTACAATTGAGTCTCGTCCTCTTGAGCCTTTTTATCCTTCCTCATCTTTAGCACACTACTCATTGTACCCATATATGTTTGATTAGTCTGTTATACCAATGATTCCTCTAAATTATTTATATTTTTATTTAACTAGTCATGGTTGTCATCAGGTACAAGATGGTGTGATCTTACAATCAAAGGATGAAAAGTTTGATTCATGATCTATTCAACTATAAATATTTCATTTATTAGGAAGAATATGTTATAACTCTATATGAACAAGGGATTTTTCTAATTGATTCATTTAAATGCTCAATCCATCAAGATTCTGACATGATTAATCTTAAATCCGATCAAACCAGTGGCACTAAAAATGTTTTCACTGATACATCTGATGATAGTTGTGCATGCCTACCTTTCGATTTTTCTAAGCCACCCAAATTTGATGATCCACTCTAAAAATATCAGAGAGCTATCATGAAATCAAGGCACTTCACCCGTCTCTCATGATTATGTTAGGTTATTGCAATTTTGTTGAGATATCCAAACTAAGTTGTATCTAGATTTTCATGAACAATTGTTTCCTTAATATTCATCCACTGGGTGTGATCTCACTCTTAATGGAATTTCATATTTTCCAAGTTAATATTCTTAATCCTAAAGATATACTTTCTAATCAGATACATGATTATTATTTGGTTAGTTCCTTTTTATGTGAATCCCTTATATTAGACCAAATGTTGGAGAGAACATCTTTCATGGATCCTTACAGTTTCAAAACTTGTCATTTTGATTGTCAAGGTAAAGGTCAATTTGGGTTGGGGGATTATTTTATGTCAAAATATTCTGAGATTGATCATAGTTTTATCTCTTTTGTGCATGTTTTAAATTTAATCATCTTCCTGACACAATATCTGTTCTTGGGTGTTTGCAAATGCTTCAATCATTAAGCAGATCAAAACCCTTGTGTAGGTATGGACATTATATTTAAATTGACACATGAAAATCAAGGACCTTATATGTTAATCGACCAACCCAACCATGATACTGAAGATCCTCTTTATGATTCAAATGTGTTAATTTAAAACACATTTTCTCATTAGTCTCAACGTTTAAAAATTGGTTGTTTTGAATATTGAGATCCAATCGTTGAACGGTTAAAGAAATCTTACTTGGAAAGTACTTTTGCAAATATAAGATTTGATCTTTTTTGATGTTTTCTGAGAAATATAATGTAGATACATGGACATTCATATAACTTCTTTGAGGTTTATTTGTTTATTGTTCTAAGTGAAAAGGTAAATTTTGATACTGGCACCAACTAGTCAGTATGGCACATCCCTTTGTTAACAAGTAAGATGTTCAATTCATTATGGAAGCTATTCAATTTCCTATGTTTCTTTTGCACGAAGTTTTATATCAGTTTTAATCACTCATATCCTTGTGTTTGTAGGTCGGGAGCAACAATGGATGTACTAGAAATTCCATTACACTTAGCTCTAACCTTCTAGCGGGTTAGGTTAGGAGTAGGTCTAGCTGCATTTTAGTTTCTCTTGTACATTCATTGCATTTCATATCTTTAATATTTCCATGGTTTTCTTATCCTTGTCTCGCATGATTGTTTTTTTTTTTTTTGTAGGCTGGGGCAGGACTCTCCGATTTACATGTCCATTAAGTACCCCTCAACAGGGGAAGGGTAGCCCAAGATTTGAACCCAAGACTTCCGGTTCGGTGAGACTTCATTTCCACGGCCATTGCCGCTTGAGCTACCCCATGTGGACATCTCACATGATTGTTTTAGTTCATTCCTCCATTTTCATTTTCCTTCTTATTTTGTTTCACAGTTTTGTTATGTCTTTTATTTCATTTTTATATTTTCATGAAAAACACTCTCTTTTTGCTCAAAAGACAATGTGGAAAATGTTGAAAATGGAAATTGTGATAACGTACAATGCATGGATAATATGTTACCTCTTCTCTATTTGGGTTACATATATTTTAAAATCAATGATATCTAAATGGAAAAGATTGTCCATTCATGAGGAAAAATTTGAGTAGAGCCATGACACCCATATCTATTGTAGTATCCTTATTGCTTAACTCGGTATTGTAATTAAATGGTGTTTTGCATGCTAATCCAGTCAAGTAGAAAAAGGAAAGAAAATCAATAAGGAACATATCAATATCATAGGTATATACTTTTCTCTAAACAAAAAACCTCTCCTACTCTCAGTAATTCGAGATCACTCTTCTTCCCCTGTGAAATAATAAGTGCCTAAGCATAGTTCTATAAATAAAATAAATAAATGGTGAAAGGAGAGAAAGGATCCTTGCACAAAGAGGGGAATCAAGTAATTTCACCATGGAACTGACTAGGATCGTTGGTAGTGAATAAATGTGTATGTTCCTGTAGTGACTCCATTGGGGTAATGAATAGGCTCACTAGAAATGTAGCAACACCAAAGATAAAAACTATGACTCTGATTATCTTAAACTCACAACTACATATTACCCTTGTTCTAGATTGAAACAATTGTGATATAGCAAACTTTGAGAATTTGTTTAACTGATAAAAGTAAGTAAGGAGACTATATCTATAACTTGGTCAAATGGGGAAGCCAAGGTAATCCACATAATGAATCAATACTTCCTGAAAGGCTAAGTCCTTGTGCTTAAAGGTAGGCTTAAACAGAGAAGCTGAATTTCTACTAGTGTGTCACCAAGTGTTAACATTGTGATCAAGACCCTCCAAAATTTTGACTAGACTTGAATTTTGGAGCCTACTAAGGATCTTATGATCTTTCATTCCATATTGACTTCATGGTCAATTGATGTTTTTAAAATTTGTTTAAGTCTTATTCTCATATTCTAAGAGCCAAAGTCACTTGCTCACACATGCTTAGTCCTTGATAAATGCATGAGAACATCATTCATCTACAAGCTTAGTTAGGCATTATGCAACTCTTGAAAAAAACATTTATGTACAATGCACTATGAAGCCTATGTTGACAGTTAGTACGAAACACTTTTCATTGAAAATCTCCCTCAATTTGGTTGCAATTGTACTTATATTCCTGTGAGTTTCCTTAACTTTTGTTTTGTGCACCTTCTCTTTCATAAGTGTCGGTTTCACTTTTGAAACTATCATTTTTGCTTGATTTCACTTTAAGAAGTGAAGTTTTTATGTTATCTTCACTATGACATGTGTCGACTTCAAGTTCTTTAGCTTTTTCAAGTGTCGTTTTCACATTTTATTACTGTCACAAGTATTGTTGCTACCTATTTTCACTCTTGTATGTGTCGCACCTTTGCACATCACTAGAGTTAGTTATATCACATTCTTCTACATTAAATGATCCTACATATCATGAGGGTGTGTGATAGACACATTCCCACAACTTAGTTCACGTTTTGGTCATAGTCGATGTTTGTGTCACAACATGTATTCTAAGTGTTGTAATGTGTCATTTCACTATCGCACCTAGAAATTAGTGTCACTTCACTATTGTTTCAAGGTATGACTACTATTCGTGGGTCTTGTGAATTTACCTAGCTTGTATTAATCACATTCATGTGTGTTATTGGTGTTTTGAGTCTTATTCATACCCTTTCGATCTCTTACTTTATTGGTCTCATACTTAGCCATTTGAAGCTCTTCTTAGTCCTACTACCCAGTGCAAGTTATGAAACCATGAACCCCTTCCATGTGATGAGAACAACCTATTAATGAGCCTCATTGATCATATCCATTCTTCCAAAACTTGTGCACTAATCCCTCTTCAAAGTCATCTCCTATGTCTACACATTCAGATCCTTCAAAGCATAGTCACTTAATCCTTGTCGCTTGTACTGACTCATTGCACTGAGTTTTGATCACCTCTACCATGCATAGTGCATAAAGCACTTCTAGCTGATAGCAATGACCTCTTCCATCCCATTGAAAAATTAAATTGCACAATGCAAAGGCCCTCCACCATTCACAATGCAGTGAAAACCTTGCTAGGAAAAGTTGCATACCTTCTTCTACCTACCTCAGTTAACTGTGAAATCTCCTCCTACAGACAAACCCTGCAGAATAAAATTGCACTAGCATGAGGAGAAAAGTGCATTTCTAGAAGAAAACAGAGCACTTTTGAGGAAAATTGTGCTAGCCTCAAGCATCCCCATCTCTTTTAATGCATTGTGTAGTTTTAGTGCACAATTAGGCCTCCTATCAGTCACTTTCAAGTCAAATTGTGCTAACATAGGGTGTAGAGTGCATTCCTAATGAATAGTCAAGTACCATTGAGCTAAACTAACCAGCATAGAGTCCTACCCTTAAGCCCAATGCATGGTACAATAACAAGGTTTAGTCTTACTCCTAGTCATGAATTTGATCCATTTTTATACCCAAATCTTGTCTTATCCTTCCTCCTCGGAACATGGCATAGTCTTAGAGCATACTAAGGCCTTTTCTCAGTCACTATTGAGTCAAATTGTTCCCTGATTATCTCATACTCACTTAAGCCTAGTGCATGGCACAGTATTAGTGAACAAGCCCATCACCTATTTACCTTGTACTTTACCATTGCATTGGACCTTGAAGAGCTCCTCCTTATAGGGCATGGCATAATGTTAGTGAAAAATGTTGCTTTGCTAAGCCACTATTGGGCTCAACTATGCCCTCTTCATCAAGCCCTTCATTCTTAGTCGTTTCACATGTATATCATGAGAAAATTATTTCTTTAGAAAGGTAGAGATAGGTGTTGTAGCAGCTACAACCAACCTCCAAAAATTTTCCTTAGCTTTGTTTTGGAGCCTCCCTACCAACTTTTCATATCACCTTGTCTTGCTTCATCAAGTACACAAGCTTCAATATTTTTCTTACACAAAGACAGCCTGTTGATCAAAACTTGATGCATTACCCTCACAGGCTGATCACTTGGACTTGGTATAGCTATAGGCTGAGAAGCTCCCCTAAGAAATTGTGCAATTTTGGAGGGAAACGAAACTTCCCTCCAGAAATTGTGCACTTTTGTCTAGCAGCCTGTTGGGATCTAGAATTACGCAATCCTGCTAGTTATGCTTCACCTAGAAAACTACATAATCCTTCCTAGTAGGCCTGCTCAGCCTAGGAATTGTGAAATCCTGGGTAGAAGTCAGCTACTCTACCCAGAAATTGAGCAAATCTCCTGGGCAGCTAGCCTAGATCTCATCCAAAAATGTGTATTTTCTCCCATCCGTTGACCAGCCTTATGCATGAGCAGTTGGATTGACAAGTTCCACCTGGGACCAAGGAAACTTGACTTGCATGCATAACTATATTTTCCCTAGAATAGAAAAGGCAACATGCAAAAAGCAACCCATGATTCAGGGAGCTATTTTTAGTAGTCAGAGGTTACATGCAAAGTTTGTTTTAGAAGCTTTCATCCAAGTGTCGCTTTTTCCAAGATTTGTGGCATACAAGTCATGAGATCAAAATTATTTATTCGATGCATCAAATCTCATTCTTTCACATCGATCTTGGAGCTCTAACATCCCACAACACATCTAGGACTCTTCCACACATCCGGCTCAACTATTTACGGGTAAGTGGTCTCTATCTCTTTTTGTGTTTTTTCTTGTGTCAGTGATTTTTTCTTGATTTTTTGAATGTTTATTGTCATTTACATGCATACTATCTTGCACTAGCACCGTTTTAGTTTTCATTGTTATCTCACTGCTATCGCATGCATGAAATTGTTTTGCATGAGTGGTTGTCGTTTCGACGACTTGCTTCACCCACATGCATGTTGATCTATTTACTGAGTATTTCATTCAATTTTTTCATGTGCAATCAATCACTTCTGATTTCACTTAGTGTCGCCATGCATTCACTTTGATATTTTCTATCAGTTTCTCGTTGGTGGGTCTGGGTAGCCTTGGCCCGGACTCTGCCTCCTGAGATAGCATTTCGCAATCTGGGGAAGGAAGGTTTTGTCTTCCTCTCTATAAATGTGCATTTCTACCTAGGCACTATCCTCCAAGACTTTGCACATTTTTGAGAGATAGTGACTGTTGGCCCAGCTAATTGCACAATGCAGTCCCTAAGCCTGTTGTCACTGCCAACTAGAATTGTGCATTATGCAATCCCAACAGTCAGTAGTCAGCTTGGATTACGCATTGTGAAAATCTAGAAGCCAGAATTGCCTCCGAGATAGCCCAAACTACCTTTTATGCAATTCTAGAAGCTAGTCACTCAGCCTCCTAGGGAAAATTATGCAATCTTTGCCTATCATTCCCCAAGTATGTGTTATGTCATTCCTCGAATTCACTTCGGATTTCACTGATAGATCTCTTACCATGCATGTTTCTTTTCTCCAGATATTTTAGTTTCTCACCCACCTCTTAGCATCCCAAGATCAATGGCCTCCAAGAGAGAAGAATCAAAGGACACTGACAAAAGTGCAACTAGAGCAGCAATTGAGCAGGTGCCCGAATGTCTATTGATCTATGAAGATACAAATTTGTTTTTTGACAAGGACATCGAGATGAAATGGCAAGAGGTCAATGAAGCATTTGTAGGAACTTTTGGGGAAGACCTCGAAGACCATGAGGTGTATGTGAACATTCAAAAGTTTGGCTTGTACCTGGTTGCATGCAAATACCCCACATTCCCATGCACTGACATGATACATTGGATCATCTCACACATTGATCCCGAGATGATGAATCTGAGTAGTGTCAGTGGGGTGAAGCTTTTCACCTTCTCAGCATAGGATTATGATGATATGTATCAAATTTCAAAGCTCGCGACTATCATGGAGACTCCTTTTAGCTTACCCAACAATAGCGCCAACTCCAGAGACTTTATGAAGAACTAGGCAAAGGAGTCATCTAGATTCAGAATGGAACCCAACCAAATCTATAAGATGAAGATACTACGGAAAGTGCATCAATACTTGGTCATATTTTCATGTCGATTATGTGGCCAAGAAAACACGGAAACCTTCCCATAGAGTTGGGTGATCATGCTGGACCAACTAGCCAGAAAGGGAAAACCATGTAATTGGTATGACATGTTGGTTCATCAGCTAAAGTAATAGGTAATGAAGGCTCGATAGTCACCTAGAGGCATGAAAGTAGAGATCCATATGTTTTCCTACATCTTAGATGCAATTTATACTCGATAAGAGTTCTCGAGCTTGGAGTGGGCATGGTCACCAATGGAGACTTCTGTGAACACATATTGTAATTTTTTGTCTAAATGCAGCTTCATAGGAGTAATCACATTGTTGTCCAATCATTTTTTCATCCCAGTTTACAAGATGATATTCGAATAGGATCCACCCTGCATATTGAAGGAAGCAATGGAGGCACTGATAGACATTTTTTATTGGTATGCCTCACCATCCGACACCTTCATACGAATGTTCAGTGCGGAGAAGCCTTCGCATGTTCTACAAAAGTTTGCCTTGGACATACTCATCATGCAGGAAGTATCATATCACATCTCAGCAAGATTTACATCTAGATTGCACCAAAAGAAGAAAACACCTTGGCCCGCTCTTCTATTGCGGGTCGGGTTATATGAGATCTGAGTTTCAAGCAAGTGGATGTCGAAGTAGAACAAATGAAGAAGTATCCATTCGACCTTTGAAGTTATAATCCATATGACACACAATGTCTTGTGAAAGATCACTAAGTGAGAGTATAGTTCAACTGGATCCATGAGGAATTTCATTAGGTGGAGGAGGACCCATGGAGATATTGCTACAATTTCTCCAGATCTAATGAATAGGTCAGCTTCATTGTGGATTGGCTAGCGAAACAACATGAAGAAGCATCCCAGAGAGCACTAGCACCAACAGCAGTAGTAGTAGAGACAAGCATATCGGTGCACAACAAGGGTAAGAGGAGGATTATCAACCACATGGAGGAAGAGAAAAACTACAAGTTCTGAGCAGCTCCATTGGTAGAGAAAGCATCTATCACTATAGAGGTGAAGAGGCAATATCACGACAAGAGAATTGCACAAAGGCAGAGGGAGAAGAGAAGAATGGAGGAAACAGAGAAGGAGTTGCATGAGATGAAGGAGCAACTCTGGAAGGAACAAGAGTTGTGCAAGAAGGAGAGGGAAGCATAGTAGAAACAGGTACAGCAAGGGGCACAACATGTGAAAATAGGTGAAACAATTCTTGTACAGGTAGTGGATTCATCAGAACAGTTGGCATCAGGGAGGCAGGGTGAACCATCATAGGAGCAGGACTTTGCTTGTGAGATAAAGCAAGCACTTCAACAGTTGGATACAAATATGGAGCAACAGTAATGGGAATAGGACATCAACCTTATGCCTCACCTCCAAGAGGTCGACTTACCTACTTCATCGCATCCAAATGATGAGCAAGTCTCAAGCGACCGAGGAGGCACTTAGATCCTTGGAGGTCAGCCGGAAGGAGAGATGCACAACATCTCATTTAACGAGTCTCAACATAGAGTTATGAAGTCTTGTAGAGTGTCAAATCCGGATGAACATACATCTCCTATGAAAGTTTAGGAACGAGTGATCATGTCTGACGTGCACAAACATCCAGCAGCCTTGGTTGATGCAAGTTGAGTGTATGCTAAAGCCACTGGCTCAAGTGTTCACTTTCTAATAGTCAAGAATGAGCGAATGACTAAATAACTTTAGACAGCCAAGCAAGGAAGAGAGTTGGTGACAACGTCCACCCAAGTTGAACTGAAGAAGGCAATACTAGAGGAATTATTATCCCTTGACACAGTTATGCGAGCATTGTACTCCAAGTTTTACACTATGCATAAGGTAGTTGTCCATCTCAACAGATGGCAGCAGTAACATGCTAGAAGAGGACATATCTTGATGAACTTTCATGCCACTGTTTATTACATGAAAACATGGATGATGAGATATAGGCAAGCCTCGCTTCACCTGCTTAAGATGATGAAGGCCAGTGTGGTTGAGCTAAAGGCACATATCTGGAGTCAGGCTGGAACTATGAAGAGCTCCTACAGCTCATCACTAGTATACATGCTTCCCAAGCATGTGTGTTCAAGAGTATGGATGTTGTGTTGTGTGTGCACATGTGATCCCATCTATTGGGACTCTCACCCAAGAAAACCCAAAGGCATAATTCTGACTAGATCTTGACTCGTACTTTGACGAGTTAATGCACATTACTACCAGCCCAGACTTGCCCATCAGTGCAGACATCATGCCCAAGTATGTTGCTGGTCTAGCTACATTGAAGATAATGATGTGCATGCTTATAGACGAGTTGGATAAAGGAGCCTGAGTAGTGTACCCAAATGCTATGGAGGCGAGAGTCAAGTTCTAGATAGATGTCACCTCAAAGCACACGGACACCATCGTGGACTACCAATCTTGGCATCAGTATGTTACTGCTGATCAATGCGAGGATGTTGAGGAGTTGGACTTCCATGGTTGTCTAAGTCATAGTGATTTAAAGCATGGCTTTCTCAAGCCATTTCTCTCACATGGGTACATGTGCATTGTAATGTAATACCTTGTCAAGTGTAAGTCAAGTTGTGGTAGTTGGATGTTACAGTCATAGAGTAGATGGAGAGTCATGAGGGTAGATGAACTGTCACAATGGGCAATGTCAAAGGTCACCCCACCATTTTCTATAAATAGTCCCTCATAACTCATTGTAGAGGCTTTTGGTCAACCAAGCTTCTGATAAGGTTATCTTGGAGAGAGCTTGGACAATATTGTAATCAGCCTTGGCTTCTCCATTGTGCATAGCTAGTACATCTCTTTGGAGGAGCAAGCGGTTGTGGTTGTAACGTTCCACTATCGGAACTAGTGGTTGGACATGGATGTATTATATGACTAGAACTTACACTTGTTAATATAACAAGAGCCAACATGTTCATGCATATGTTGTATTGTATTCTATGCGATCTGGTATACTTTAAATGATATATGTATTTCTTTGCTTACACATGAACGTATAGTTATTTGTGTATGTATGTATGAACCTTTCTGAAATGTTTTGTTGGTTTAACCATCACTTTGGATTGCTTGCTAAATTTCATACCATGTTGTGATGCATTTTTGCTCGTGTGTTCATTTCTTAACTGCATGATATCATAGGTTTCCAAGGGGCACACTCATCTCAACCCCCATGTGTTAGAACCTCTCATGCACCTTCCTTAGCTCGCTACAGTTGTCGCACCCTTGCTACCAACAAAGTTAAATTACTCACCTCTATGCGAAATCATAGTCAAGGCATTACCATATGGCCCACTACTGGGACTCCTATGCCAAATGGTCTAAAGTCTAAGTGGGACTTCTTACCGGGGAGATCCCATGAAATGTTGGCGGGTCCTCTTATCACTCCAGGAAACTCTCCTAGGTTGCAGCTCAGAGATGCCTGGTAACATATAATCTTCAATATTGTTCTCTGAACTATTAGAATAGATGATGGTTTGGATCAATCCAGATAACCATTTCAACTTTGTTTTTACTCAAGACATGCATGAACGCCCTCAGCTTTGCAAGGCTTTAGACCACTAATGCTCAATAGTTTGTAGATTCAATGAATAGATGGAGAATACTGACTAACCAGTAGATGCATATACAAACATATATGAATGGCTATCTACATGTAGTAAAAGAAGCTTGCAAATCTAATTTATCAATGCAGAGATAAGATGACAGTTATCTGGCATTAGACACAGAAGAAACATGAACAACCTATTCAAGTGCAATCTTAGAACAGAAGAGAAAATGGAATTTGAACATATAACATCAAAAGAAGCTTGTATTTGCTAGAATGAAGATGAGATGCTTGGAAAGAACAGAGCTTACAATATCCATAAGTTGAACCCTTGTTACATTTAGCTTTTGGCCTTTTATAGGCCTTTTACAATGCTCCTGAGCTCTCAAAGGCTCGGAGTCTTAATCTGTCCTCCCTGTCTTTTCAACAACCTGATTCCATGACTAGGCATGCATGGGCTAGAGGTTTCTTCTTCTAACAGAAAAGTAACCGCATTGGGGTATTTTTCTATGTTGTCTGGGATCTCGCTCATGCAAGCGATGCTCCATGACCATTCTATTTGTTTGGATGAGTTACATTGTCCACTCCATGATTGTTTCTGTTGTTTTGGATGTGTCGTGTTGTGGCTCCATGATCATTTCTGTTTCAGGTTGCATCGTGCTATGGTCCCCTTTTTACCTTTCTGGCCCCTATCTCCTGGAAACTGTTTCCTGGCCTCTGTTATGTGGTGGAATGGGTCTTCGAGCCTCTGTGATCCCTTTAAAATGCGAATAATGATTGTTTTTTGTTTAATATAGAAAACGTTGCAACACTGTAAAAATCCCGCCCATCTCTGTTCTTTCGGACTTCAAAAGTCCTTAAAACTGGGCCATTCTCCCATTGGGTTCACCCTTAGGGTCGCTATCACATGTCACAGATGGCTTTTCCCTGTGTTCCCTATGTATTATGAAAATACGTAAAAAGCACTGAAAATACATGAAAAATGGCTTTGGCAGACCTGACAATATTATAAATTTTCATTCCCAAACCCTTTCGGGTCTGGGTCTTATCGCATCGATGCTGCTCCCATGTTCCCTTTGTCTTTCGCTAAATAACAAAAAACATTGAAAATGCATTAAAAATGGCCTTCTTGTGGACCTGAAATATTATGCAATATTATGTATATATCCGTCATGTCTAGTTAATTGCATCACACATATGAATGTGTAAAAGCCCCGCCCCTTCACAATGTTCCAACACGATATTACGGTGCAAATTGTTGCAATCACACATCGCCCAAGCCAGAGGTCTTTCATATAACACGGTGTATGTCCCCGCCAATTTCGATCCTGTGATGCAATGTGGGCCATTGATTTGCGCGCGCTTGATCGACAGTCCACATTGCATCGCTAATCGCCATCACTTTACGCGCTTACTCCATCATCTTCCTCTGCTGATTGTGATCCGCCGATCTGATCATTAAAGATCACTGATCGGCGGTGTCCTTTGCCCAACCTTAAGTCCTCCTCTCTGTAGCACTGATTGTGATTTGCCGCTTAGATCTGGGTTGTTGATCAGCCAGATATAACAGATGTTGTGCACTCCACCATCTACGCTTGCAATAATGGTTTTTCACTGCTTTTCTCTGGATGGGTGTGTTTTTTAGCTTCTGAAACATCGCAAACAAAAACCTTATAGACAAAATTCCATGATGACCTGTTTTGGAGGAGTAAAACCCTAGAATCCAAAGTTTTGATACCAAATGTTATGAAACCAGCTCACAAAAAGATATTAAAGATAGATCAACGACTTAGGAATCAGCCTCTTTGAGGGGGAACCTCCTTTACGTTACACAAATGAACAATTCTTGGATGATACAAATGACAAGACCGCCTTTCTATATATAGGAGTCTAAGTAGTCCCAATACAATTAGAGCCTACATAACAATAATATTGTAGGGGCACAGCAATAAAAATAGTGGGCTTATATGGGGTACAATAATAACAACATGGGGACTATATGGGCACAATAATACAATAAGGGGGTTGCACTAATAACAATAAGGGTTTACACTAGTAATATAGGGACTTAACACTTCAACTCCTATGACATTTCATATTCTATACATGACTCTTTACATTCCATATGTGGCTTTCACATTACACATGCATCTATTGGACTTCATTACATACAACTTATTACAAAAGACAAATTACCTATGAGATAGTGGCTATACAAGACAAAAATAATAATAGGAAAAAGTCTTAATAAATTGAAAAATCATTTACTTCATCATGTAGCTCGTTGGTGATGTATGTGTGCCATGCTTTCAACTACATGCAGATGACTTTGACCCAAACTGGCAAGCCTGCTACATATTGTTGGGTGTGGAGCTCGATTATCTTCTTGATTTTTCAGAGGTTTTTTTGTTTCAATCGCATTGGATCCCTATTCCTAAAATGGTGGCAATGTTGCCCATTTAATTGCCGACAAGGGGGGAAATGATGACTTTTATGAGCCCCCCCTAGTGGGGTTTTGGCGACAACACCCCCAAAGCTAAAAATAGATGAAAAATTTCCTTGTAAAGTATTACTATTTTGTAGTCAATCTAGGTTATTCATTAGGTGGATGATTTGATGGTAGAAGTTATTTTAATTTAGGGTTTTTCTCCCTAGAAGGAAACCCTCTGTTTATATGAGGGAATTGTATTACAGATGTGTATGATTATTCTTAGAAAGAGAGAGAGAGAGAAGGTTGTGTGAGAGCAAAGAGAAAATTACAGTGGATCTATTGTAGGTTGTATCTCTTCATTTTTTTGGATATATAAAAAGAAGGAATGGTTATTTCTCTGTGGACGTAGCCCAAATTGGGTGAACCACATATATTTGTGTCTCTTTTGTTTTATGTGTTTCTATATTTGTGTTTCTACAATATTTTGTGTATTTCATTGCTCCGTTAATTAATTTCTAACACATACCGCATCTTCACCTCCAGTAACTTAGTCAATATAGTCTTGGATCTTGATTGCATGTTATTCCATATCCATGAAAGTTTCATGTGATCTTTGACTAGTGCGATGGGATATTGTAGAATAATGTCTTTGGTGATCTCCAAACCTTCTTGTTCTCATGCTTGTTTGATCTGTTCTATGTAATACCTAATATCCTAGAAGATGATTTCCCTACTTTTGATTTATTCAAGTGATCCTATTGAGGGCATTCCATGTTTCTATGCTAGAGACTTGAATCCATTATGTAGTCAATTGTGAGTGGAAATAGTGTTAATAAACTATTCTCCAAGACACATATGGTTATGATGGTGGAGTCTCAGTTGAACTCTATGTAGCTCAGTGGAAATTTTGTCTTTTCTCTCCAAATGTTCCAGAGCATCCAGATATTTGGCAACCCATTCCTTAATTTGGTCAATCGCTCTGTTTTGCACTTTCAGGAGTCTTACAACTTCTTGTTCTTTCTTTTTAATTCCAATGAGAGGAGCCACTACTTTTTGTAGAAGTATCATCTCGTCATATAATCATGCCATGGTGTCCTCCATTGGCCACAATTACTCCTGCATGGTTGAATTCCCTTCTACTATACTATTTTTTATGAAGATAACCATTGATTTTACACAGAAATATATTCCTCTTATTGCTTAATTGCAATGATCTCTCTCCTTAATCGTGCATTCTCATTCAATAGATATTTAGAGTTTTCCATTTTTTCTATAGAAAAAGAAAAAATTTCCACCATGATCTCCTTGGGATTCCTTCTGGTATTAGCATATATCAACTTCTCTATATATACTAAGAATGGGTTCTAAGTATTGTTTGGGAAATATCTACGCTTCTGCTACACTATCTTCTTCTTGAGTTGATCAAACAAAACATTCCACACATCCATGACTCTATCTTTAGGTGGAGCTTTGATTCCCATTCCATCAGATAGGAGATGACTACTTGTGAGAGGAGGCTATTCTATAGAACTTGGTTCATCATCTATGGGTTGGATGCTATCCTCTTTCTCCAACTCTTCCTTTATCTCCTGAGTCAATTGTTCTTCCTCCAATATTTGTGTTGCTTCTTCCTCCTAGGATTGCCTTTTTTGTTCCTATTCTTATCTCCTTCTTTCCCCTTATTCTTCTTGTTGCTTCCTATGCAACTCATCTTGCTTCATATTCTTTGCTTCTTCTAATTCTCTCCTATCTTTTTCATCTTGAATATCTCTCTCATTCAAGGGGTCATCTTTCCATTTAATGCTACTTTCTCTTGTTGAATCATGCTTTATCTTTTTCTAGGGATCTATACTTTATGCTTGACGGGTTATCTACAGTGCCTCCTGTACCTACATATTTGGAGTTGGTGGATCTTGGGGTGAACAGGTTCCATTCTTGGATGTATCTTTCTAACTAAATTTTACTAGTAATTCACCTTCTCTTCCTCTATTGTAGAAATTGATGAATATCCTCAATTGAAACCAATCCTTTCACAATGTTTCTTGCACACTTTTTGAGGATCATATCCATGAAATTATTTAACTACAAAGTGTAAGCGGTCCAACACTTATATTTTTCCTTTTGTTGCCTTATGGCTCTTCAACTCATAGAATTTAATACTCAAAGGGAAGGTGGGCTAAGGAGATTACTTCCTTCTGTGAAGGACTCGTGACATCCATTTGTTCAACTAATGTGCTACTTATTGTAGGACCACCTTATTGGTTACATATCATGACATGAGATGTGAAGAAACCTAAAATTTGAAGTAATGGATGTATGTACCTTTGGGCACAACAAACCAATCTGTGATATCATGTAATGGATCCTTCACAAGGTCGGTCGTACAAGGAGGATCAATCCCATATATCATATGGAATATGACTCCGAAGAAATGCTCTGCTAACCTATCATATTCCCCTCTGAAAATCAAGCCATACCTCACCTTGCAGTGGAATTATACTAGAAACTTATCCTGTGGTATCCAATTCCAATACATTCCTAGGAATGCATATTGTGAATAGATTCCATCTAAGAGAAATGTAGACATGTAAAAATCTAGCGCCTAGTTTGACTTCAAAGATGATTTTCATGCCCCACGTGTTGCTGTAACTCAAAAGAGAGAACGTCTACCCAATTGAAAACTTTATCACAAGTAACCACCATATTGAGCATACATATCCATTTTTCTTCGATCACTTCAAAATTCATTTTCCCATGCTACCGAAAACACATAGAAATAAGATATTAATATACATCCCTAATAATCTTGGTCGAATAAACTACATATGGGTGGTTACGGAACTTGGCAAGCTCCCAACGCTAAGATTTAATGATGTCACTCATGTCGAGATCAGCCCACCTAGTGTAGAAGTCATTATTTGTATAATTTGTGGGCCTCCGCATCTTGTAGTAGGTCTACGTCTTCTCTATAATAGGTGGAAATTTGACCACCACTTTTACTATGCAATGCCAGATGAGAATCATCCATGTGTGTAATAACCAACTCAATAACTTATTCACAAGGGATGACTGAGAATATGCATGTGATCCTGTGCATCCTAGAACGTTTGATATTTATGTATACTTCCAAGTCCTCCAAGTTTTTGGGATTTTGTTTCTACATGAAGGTGTCTTTGATACTTTTCCATGTGACCTATGTAGACTTATTTATAAAGAACTTTGTATTTGCATAGATAGGAATGGTTGGGTTTGTAACTTCAAGTAACTCCTTAATGATTTATTTTGAGGCTTATTTGGAGGCCACTCAATGTGTATAAGGAGGCATGGCTCTAACAAATTATTAAAGAGTAATAATACTTGTAGCTCGTTTGTGGAAGCACACTCATGGTGACAAGATTATATTTATGAAATATTCTATCTATTGCAATAACATCTTATAAAATCACATTCAAAGAACCATAAAATGTAACTAATAATGTAAATATATCAATGATAACACATAGCTACATGCATGGCCATAAAATCTACATGTAAACAAGGTAGGCAAACTTTCAAAACACGAAGGAAGTTCAAGGGTCATTTGGGGATTTGTAGTATGCCCATGCGCTCAAGCAAGAGAAGGAAAACATAAATGACACAAGGGTGCACTCCAAAGAGACGAAGGAGTGAAACTTCATGCCTTCAAGCCTTCAAGATGTGCTCATGCACTCAATGATATAGAGAGGGTGCAAGGATGCACTCTGAAGAGATGAAAGAATGAATCTTTAGGCCTTCAGGGCTTCAAGGTGCGCTCATGCACTCAAGGACAAGGAGGGCACACTAGCGCTTGTTGAAGAGACAAAGGGAAAACATTCAATCCTTTGGGGTGTTCTCATGCACTCAAGGAGGGTGCAGTTCTTTGTGACGAAATAGTGTGCGCAAGAGGCAAACTTATCTATTTTGGGCACAATTTAGAGTTAGTCAGGGGTTCAACTTCCAGAAGTGCACTCTATCATAGAGAGTCTCAAGGACAAGTCTAACAACAAGATAGCATGATAAAAATGTGAAGAATAATGATCTACAAGCTTTTATGGATGTTGTCACAATCATGAATACAATGTGAAGACTTAAGGAATAAGCAGAGTTTCAGCCTGCGAAAATAAATTAACACTTGTAGAAGCAAGAACGGACTAAAAATCCAATAAATAAACTTAAAAGAAAAAAATGAAAACAAGAAAAGAAATATCAATAGGAAAATCATGAAATGCATTCCATAGGATCAACATGCAAAAATTACTTATAACACAAATTGACGAAGAGTTTCTTCATCCAAAGACGTGTACCCAACCCATATGAGAATGATTATGAGAATGAATGATTAGTTGGGTTAATTTAAAAGAGATTATATGAAAATCTGTCTCATGCATGCTCACCACTTATGGGCAAGTGAATGAGTTAGTTGGGGGAGGATAAGTGGGCTCCTATTTTCTAGGAGTGTGCCCACATGCAACAAGGAAGCTTATGCATGCATTCTAGAAGGCACGTGTCTTTGTGTCAAAGGAATATTCTCAAGATGGGTACACTTGCTAAGCATGAAGTAGGGTGTACTTATTTAGCCCAAAGGAGTGCGCTCAACACAAGAGCAAGTCTTTGTCAACTTCAAGTGCACTTTTTCCTTAAAGGGTTCTTTTCTTGCTTTTGTTTTCGTTTGTGTGATTTTCATGTGTGTGCATGGAAAAAAAGGATATTTTATAAGTCAATAAGACTTATGAGTTCACCTACACATGGGCTAGATAACACAATGCTTCTAAGGGTTAGGTGACAAAACTTAGGAAACATTGACTTAGGAGGACGCGACACTTAGAGAAATCAAATGATTTACAAAAAAAATAATGTGATGACACTAAGATGCTTGAAATGATAGTTCATGTAAGCTTCAAAATTTACTTATGAAAATAATTTGGAGGGTTATTGTGATAGTGACAACATTTGGCAACACATTTGGAGAACCACAACTTCTCTCACATGGTTTCATTTATGCACAACGTCTTCATTATCCTAGAAGTATTGGTTCAGTCAATGAGTCACCTTAGCTCCCCACTCTACGTAGTTAAAGATATAGTCTCCTTGTTCCATTACTCAACATAACACAACATAAAGCAAGTCATATCATTATCTTGTTGATGTGAGTAAGGGTAATATAGCATGGTGAGTCAAAACAATCAAAGTATGAGTTTTACATCTCTGGATTCTTTTCACTACCAACAGTCTTGGATAGTACCCTGACAGAGTCATTTTAGGAGCACAAACATTGCTTTGCTTCTAGTGAGCCTGAATAGTACCCTGGTGAAGTTGCTTGCTTCTCCTCCCTGCACAAGAAGCCTTTCTCTTCTTTCACCCTTTATTTATTTCTTTCAAATAAGACTATGCTTCGACACTTATTATTTCCAATGGGTGGAAGAGGGATCCAAACATATTGAGAGCATAAATGGTTGCTCTTTTAGAGATAGATTTAAGATCGTTGATGCCTTTTTCGCTAAAAAAATTCCCCTTATCTTACCTTACTCAGATAGGTAGGAAAGAAAGAATACAATTCATAAATAGGAAGGAGTGCAGGAATGATAATCCTAATAGATATAGGAATAATGGTTTTCTTATAGATTACCGACTAAAGGATTATATTTTCCATCCAAAAATCATCGACTTGAAAGATATAAACCAAATCAAAGAAGAGGGTAAAAAATAAGCCAAGGGTTGCATGTTACAACAAATTTCCTTTCAAAAAATATTAGGCGCATTATCTTGAAGCTCAAAAACAACTTTATTCAAATATTAATGAAAGAAAAAGAACAAAATAAGAATGCAATACATCTAGCTAAATGAAACCTATCCTAATCTAAGCGAAATAGTACAAGGTTGGGCCATGTGAAATTGAATTTATAATGCAACCATAGAAGTTTCTCCCGACCTTTGGGTCAAAAAATGTGATCATGTAAGACCAGAATAAGGTATAGTGCAGTGAAAAAGACAAGAAACACACCCATACACATTGACAAATAGAAACAAAAAGTGTAATGGAAATGGTGTAACACACTTGACTTCTTTACCGAACGAAAGACTCCACAACAACAACAACTACCAGGTTTATGACCATACAAGACTTGATTAAATACATGCAAGAATAGGCCACGAAACATGGGTCCTCATTGATAATATTCTTCAATGGAACCTACAATAGGATCATGGATACAACCTTTAGAATAACTTTGACAAGAAAAATTGATCAAGGAAAAATCCACATCATAAGAAATATCAATAGGTTGACCACAATTTGTGTTTTCATTGAAGTTAAATTATTCGATGGATGATGTAGAAGGTAGGCTATATTGAATAATTTGACATTCATTAAGATCATTTTATGTTTCTATGTATGTTTCTATGTCACAGATTAAAGATTTACATGAGATGGGATGTATCAATTGAAGTTCAAAATTTAAATTAAACTCTCTACTTTGAGGGTTTAAAATTTCTAAATGAAGAAAACAAGAACCCTTCACAAGAGAGTCAACACCCCATGAGATGACATTTACAAAGAGATTTTGGGAGAAAATTATAAAATGACCTAGATCAGAAATACCATCAGGGTGAAAGTAACCTGACATAACCATTAATGTAGGTTGAAGTGTCCTACTCACCGTACATAACTTTGAACTCTGAAAATATTGGGAATTAGACTAAGAAAATATAGTCAGTTTCTTATCCAAACAAGATTCATCATACAAATCATGTGATTCATAGGGTAATTGAGGTTGATCAGATAGATTTTCAAGATTACCAAGAAAATCCTCAATGATAAGGATATCATCATCTTGTTCAAAAGAAGTTATACCTAAAAGAAAATATTCAATGATCGTATTAGACTCCATTTGAAACTTCTGCAAATTTGAATCTTCTTATCAGAACAAAGACTCATCCATGATACTTGAGCAATCACCATGATACAATTCAGAAAAAAGGAAATCATCATGGTCATGGTTGTCCAAGGGTTCAAATTGACTAATAAGTTGAGGGTAAACAAAATAAATGTCTATATTTTAATATGATTGATTTATAATATCAAAGGAATCGTCATCAAGAGAAAGGTGTGAAAGAAAAATCAATTCTTTGTCAGCAAATTGATCTTCTGATTTATGGATTAGTTCAGGTTCAAAACATGTAACATCAAAAGGAGAGGGACAAGGAACAAAAGGAGTGACGGATTCATCTTTAAGATGATAAATACTTTTTTAATAGGAGAACATGATGAATATGATTCAAAATCTTTCCTTGACATCCTAACTATAAACGAAACTTTTCATCCAAAAATTGTCAGTCCACATCCTCATCAGGAAATTCATAACAAAGATGAAGGAACCGATCAACAAAATGTTCAAGAGATTCATTTGATTCCATTATAATTTTATCAATTTCATTAACAACATATTGATATTCATATTTGTAAAATAAGATGAAGCTCATTAACCAATTTCTTAAAAGATGAGATAGAAGTAGTGGGTAAAGAATAGCACCATTTCTTCACATGGCCATCCAATGCAAGGGTAAACAACCTTGTGAGGGTTTCTTCAAAACAAACACCACTTGAGAAACAAAATTGAACAAACTCACTTACATAATCAAGGACGGTTGTGGTACCCTTGCCATCAAATTTCAAATGTGACAAGTTATGTAAAATTTTCGTGAGGATTGAAAGATCTAAAGCTTTGGAAAACACCTCAAAATTATGATATTGGATGAAGAAATTAAAGGTGAGATATTCAAACAATCTTTCTAGCCTCTACTTATCATATGGCCCTCCTAGCACCAAAATATTGATAATGTTGGATGTCGCAAACATGTAAGGGGATATCCTTGATGTGAAGTCCCAATTAGACCCCACATTGTTTGGGGTAGGAGCCCCATTCGGTTGTATGGTCCGACAACCATTGGAAAGGTTTCAAAGATATGTCTTGGTTACAAACATACACAAGAGATCACAACACCTCTTTTGGGTAGAAAGTATGCAAGATTTTGAGACGCCAAATGTAAGGTGCACAGGGAACTTCCACGGCTGGTAAAGGAAAACGAGCCTTAAATTAGGGAATTAATAATACTATCCTAAATGGGGACCCAAGAACAAAGAGAAATGATTGTTGATTACCTGTATATTAGACCACAAAATAAAAAATAATCATGAAAACATAACAACGCCTATTCGATAATAACCATATCTAAGTAATGAAATAGTTCATTAACCTTAGTATATAATTAAACAACCATATATCATAAACATAACAAGAATAGTCCTACTACATCCATGATACATGTATGAAGAAGTGTTGGCTCATAAATCTTTTGACTATAAATGGATGATCCCAAGTACACTATTACATAGATGAAACACTAGATCCAGTAGTGGAACATGAATCCATAACTTTCTTCTCTAAAGAATGATCTATCTCCTATGTACTACAAGAGAAGCCAAGGAAAGAGTTCAAGAATCAGATACCTTAGCTTGAGTTATGATGAGTTATTTCTAAAAAATGACAATGACCTTTGAGCTTCCTCATGACTCTTCAACTCCTATGACTTTTCTTATTCGATACATGACTCTTTATATTCCTTATGTGTGTTCACATTCCACATGTGTCTCTTGGACTTCATTACATACAACTTATTACAAAAGAAAAATTACATATGATATGGTGCCTATATGAGGCAAAACTAACAATAGGACAAAGTCTTATTAAATTGAAAAATAATTGTCTTCCTCATGGAGCCCATTGGCGATGTATGTGTGCCATGCTCTGAACTCTGTGGAGATGAATTTGACCCAAACCGTCAAGTCTGTTGCATACTTCATCTTCACCTCAAATGCCTTAATCAATACGGTCTTGGATCTTCATTGCACATTATTCCCTAAACATGAGAGTTTCATCTGAGATTTGACTAGCGTGATCGCATATTGTAGAATTATGTCTTTGGTGATCTCCAAGCCTTCTTGTTTTTATGCTTGTTTGAACTATTCTATGTACTACCTAATCTCCTGGAAATGATTTCTCTACCTCTGATTTCTTCAAATGATCCTATTGATGGCATCCCATGTTTTTGTGCTAGAGACTCGAAACCATTGTGCAATTTATTGTAAGCCGAAATAGTGTTAATCAACTGTTCTCCAAGACACGTACAATTCTGATGGTGGAGTCTCGGATGAACTCTATCTACTTTAGAAAAAATTATTTCTTTTCTCTCCAAATGTCGCAAAGCATCTGAATATTTGGCAAGCCATTTGTAAATTTGGTCAATCGCTCTATTTTCCACTTTCAGGAGTTATACAACTTCTTGTGCTTTCTTTTGAATGACAATGAGAGGAGCCACTACTTGTAGAATTATCATCTTGTCATATAATCGTTCCATGGTGTCCTCCACTAGCCCCAATTCCTCGTACATGGTTGACTTTCATTCTACTGTACTAAAGTTGTGTAAAGATAACCATTGATTTTCGAAAACAAGGTGTTTCACCTATTGCTTCACTATATCTAGCTCTCTCCTTAATCGTGCATTCTCATTCAATAGATATTCAGAGATGTCCTGCATTGTTTTAGAAAAAAAAACATGTTTTTCCATGATTTCCCTTGGATTTATTATGGTATTAGCAGTTATCACCTTATTTGTAGATACTGAGACTGGGTTCTAAGGATCATTTGGGAAATATATGTGCCTATTTTGCATGATCCTCTTCTTGAGATGATCAAATGTGACATTGCACACATCCATGACTCTGCCTTCAGGTGGAGGTGTGATTTGCATTTCATCAATTGGAAGATGACCACCCATGAGAGGAGGTTATTCTCAAGAGCCTAGTTCATCATCTATGGGTTGGATGGTATCTTCTTCCTCCAACTCTTCCTCTATCTCATGAGTCAACTATTCTTCCTCTAGTCTTTGTGTTGCATCTTCCTCCTAGTACTTCCTTTGTTGTTCAACTTCTTGTCTCCTTTCCTCTTCTTATTTCTGTTGCTTGCTGAGAAACTCATCATGATTCCTCTTTTTTTCTTCTTCTACTTCTCTCTTGTCATGTTCATCTTGAATATCTCTCATGTGCAAGGGTTCATCTTTCCATTTCCTACTGCTTTCTCATGTCGAATAATAGTTAACCCTTTTACTATGAGCTATGCTCTTTGCTTGAGGGGTTATCTATAATTCCTCCTATACCTGCATATCTGGAGGTGATGGATCTTGGGGTGAACTGGATTCCATTCCTAGATGTATCTTTCTAACTGCATTTTACCAATTCATCACCTTCTCATCCTTTTTTGAAGAAATTGATGAATATCCCCAATTGAAACCAATGCTTTCATAATGTTGCTTGCACACTCTCCTAGGATCATATCCATGAAAGTATCTAACTGCAAAGTACAAGCAATCTAGCTCCTGTATTTCTACTTTTGTCGCCTTATGGCTCTTTAACTCATATAATCTGATCCTCAAAGGGAAAGCGGGTCAAGGGGCTTTCTTACTTCTAAGAAGGACTCCTGACATCCCTTTGTTGAACTAATGTGATACTTCTTGCAACACCAACTTGTTGGTTACATATCATGACATGGGATGTAGAGAAATCTGACATCTGAAGCAATAGATGTATGTACCTTCAGGAACAACAAACTAATCTATGATATCATGCAATGACTCCTTCACAAGGTTAGTCATGCAAGGAGGATAAATCTCATATATCATATGGAATATGACCATGAAGAAATTCTCTACTAACATGTCATATGCCCCTTTGAAACTCAAGTCATAATACACCCTACAGTGAAAATATACTAGAGAATTTTCTTATAGGGTCAAATTCCAATACATTCCTAGGAATGCATATTGTGCATAGATTCCATCCAAGAGAAATTCAAACATGTAAAATTCTTGTGCCTAGTTTTCCCTGAAAGATTCCTTTTCTTGCCCCACGTGACGCTGCAACTCGAAAGAGAGAATATCTACCCAATTGAAAACTTTACCACAGGTAACCACCATATTGAGCATATATATCTAGTATTCTTCAAACACTTATGCATTCTTTTGCCCATGAAACCAACAACACATAGCAATAAAATATTGATATACATCATTAAGAATCATGGTTGGATAAACTGCAGATGAGAGGTGACGGAACTTCGTAGGCTCTAGACACAAAGATTTAATGATGTCACTCATGTCAAAGTGGACCCACCTAGTGTAAAAGTCATTTTTTGCATATTATGTGGGCCTCTGCATCTTGTAGTAGGTCTGCATTATCTTCTCCATAATAGGTGGCAATGTGAACACTACTTTCACTACACAGCACTAGATGAGAATCATCGATGCATGTAATAATCAACTCAATCACTTTTTCACAATGGGTGATTGGGAATTTGCATGAATTCCTATGCATCCTAGACCTCTTGATATTTATGTATACTTCCAAGTCCTCCAAGTCTTCAGGGAATTGTTTCTGCATGAAGGTGTCTTTGACACTTTTCCATGTGACCTTTGTAGAATTATCTATAAATCATTGTGTATCTGCATAGATGGGAATGGTTAACTTTGTAACTTTAATTGCTTCCTCAATGCTTTCTTCCGAGGCTTCTTTGGAGGCCACTCAATGTGTACTGGGAGGTATGGCTCAAAAAAATGATGAGAGAGTAATAATACTTGCAGCTCAAACACTTGTTTATGGAAGTATACTCAGGGTGACAAGATTAGATTTATGAGATACTCTATCTATTGTAGCAACATCTTAGAAAATCATATTCAAAGAACTATCAAATATAACTAAGAATTTAAATTTTTCGATGACCGCACATAGTTACATACATGTGTATAAAATATACATGCAAATAAGGTAGTTGCACCTTCAAAGCACGAAGGAAGTTCAAGGGTCATTATAGTGTGCTCATGTGTTCAAGCATGAGAAGGAAAACATCAAGGGAGCAATGGCACACTCCAAAAGAGATGAAGGAGTGAAGCTTTATGCCTTCCAGGTGCACTGATGCACTCAAAGAGATAGAGAGGGTGCAAGCGCTTACTTTGAAGAGATGAAGGAATGAAGCTTTGGGACTTCAGGCCTTCAAGGTGTGCTCATGCACTCAAGGACAATGAGGGTGCACTAGTGCATGCCAAATGGATCAATGGAAAACATTCAAACCTTCAGGGTGTTCTCACACACTCAAGGAGGGCGCAGTTCCTCATGACAAAGGAGCATGCTCAAGAGTCAAACTTGTCTATTCTAGGTGCATTTTTCTATGTTATTCGAGGGTTTAACTTTTAGAAGTGCGCTCTATCAAAAAATTCTCAAGGACAATTCTAAATACAATATTGCATGAGAAAAATGTGAAGAAGAATGATCTAAAACCTTTCATGGATGTTGTCTTAATCATGAGTAGAATTTGAAGAGCCATGGAATATGCATAGTTTCAGCTTGCGAAACAAATTAACACTTGTAGAAGCAAGCACGAACTAAAACGCTATTAAATAAACTAAAAAGAAGATAAATGCCAACAATAAAAGAAATATCGAAATAAAAATCATGAAAGGAAACCAATATGATCAACATGCAAAAATTACTTGTAATGTAGATCAACGTAGAGTTTCCTGATCCAAAGATGTGCTCGCAACCCATATGGAAATGATTATGAGAATGAATGATTAGTTGGGTTTATTTTAAATAGATCACATGAAAATTTGTGTCATGCATGCTCACCACTTGTCAGCAAGTGAAAGAGTTAGTTGAGGGAAGTTAAGTGGGATCCTATTTTCTAGGAGTGCACCCACATGCAATAAGGAATCTCATGCATGCATTCTATAAGGGCGCATGTCTTTGTGCCAAAGGAATGCACTGAAAGAGGGAAAACTTATTAAACCTGAAACTTGAAGGAGTGCACTCAAGGAGGGTTGTTGGTTAAGGTCCCCCTAAGTCAATTTTTTTTCAAAGTTTTTTAAAGAACCCACATTTTGAGGAGCGGAATGTGTTTCATGCAGTGTTTTAGGAGTCATAGGGAATTTATGGCAGCTCAAAGCCCCTTATTTTGTAAAAGGATGGGATTGATTTGTATGTTTTGAGTTTCGCCTATGGATTGCAGACCATGGTATTGTAAGGGAAAAATATATATAAAGGGTTGTCTTAGTAAGTCAAAGGGATGAATTCAATTCAATGTTCTAATGTTTTTGGGTCTATAATTGTCTTTTTGTGTTAAAACGAAAGGGATGGCTCTTGCAACTATGTTCGTGGAGAACTTGGTAAGTCTGCAGTTGTGTGCATAAGCCCCTAAAGTTGTGCGCGTAGGGTAGAAAGATTGTATTTATGAAGATCTGAAGTTAATAAAGAATATTTCAAAGGAAGATATGTGTACTTACCTTTTGTACTGTTCTTTATTCTATTACTATTTTATTTTGTGTTGCACAATAAAATATAAGATCTGAATTCATATATGAATGCAGTTACATTTAATTAAAATTAGGATCCGTTGATTTATGCACAGTAGATAGGGTTTTAGGTATGCAGATTAGTATTTTTGCATGAATAGATCAGATACGGTATAATATTAATTAAGATCATGTAGCACAGGAATTGATCTGTAAGTAAGACTAAGTCAAGATCCACACTCCATAACCTTTTGGATGCAGAAACCTGGTTCCAACATCCCCCAAAATTGCCATGAGTGAGACTATAGTCTACGCGAGAAGATCATTTCCCAAAGGGTTAGTGGTATAGGGTTTTGTTGGTTAGCGCAGCTAACTCTGAACCTAGGTCTAAACCCCTCAAGCCAAAAAATGGTTCCATTACCGGGACCAAGATCTTTCTGAGGGATATGTGATGTGGCATCTGACAAAAAAAGAGATTCAAGATTGGGTTGATATGAAGTTGCATGAATTTGTAGCACAAGAGAATAGAAATTTGTGCCTATCAATAGAAAGGTGGTTGCAGAATTATATCTATATAGAACATCACAAGATATTTTTCACATCATTCACTAACAAGATGCACAAGTGGATTTCAAAACTAGCTAGATAGAAGACCTATTGGAAGCATGACGAACCTACCACATGGACCCCAGAACTGATTATGAAACTCAAGGAGACTAAAAATAAGATCAGAAGAGTTCTTGATTACTGGATCAATAGTGTTCTTAGAGGCTTTATCACTGAATTTGTGATTGGCACATCAGTATCCTATAGTGAAGCTGAGTGTATTTTTTTCAAGGGTCCACGAGGTAAGTATTTGAATTCCTTAAAGTTATGGATTAAGATGTTGTTATGTGAAAAGGGTGAATTGCACATGCAAGCATATTTAATTTTAAAGGAAATAAGGCTGGATCAACACTGAGTGGAAAGAGATTCAAAATAGACCACAATAATTCTGCTGAAAATATTCACAATTTTTTATTGGGTGAATCAACAAGTTAAGAATAAAGAAGAAACCCTAGCACGCCTAGAGGTGCATTGCAATGAGATAGTCAAGGCACTTTTGGGATTCCCCATCCAACCACTCCACCTCCACCTTCACCTCCACCTCATACACCTACACCTCCACCTCCACCCCCACCTCCACTTCTCCCATTCAATATGGCTAATGCAGTAAAGATGCATGTTTTTAAGGGTTAGGGATGAGAGGATCCCAAAAAATTTTGATTTCTCATAGAAGCTGTATGGAAATCACAACAGATCAATGATGAAGATATGAAGAAAGCTTAGCTTGTCATAGTGTTACAGGACAGAGCATTGTCATGGTATATTAAGTGTAGTACAACAAACCCAACCGCTTCACTAGATGAGACAAAGAAAACACTGAACACAAAGTTCAAGAAACCAAAGTCACAGTTGTAGTGCATTGCAAAGATAACAAATATTAAGCAAGCAGTCAAAGAGACTGCCTGGGAATTAGATCAGAGATTAAAATGTTTGTTGAGACAAGTCAACTTTCAGATCTTTGATGAGCAACACAAAGAGTGGTATATAGCTATGCTATTACTGCATCTCATATTACCACTATCGTAGCAAAATATTGCATCACAAGCGTAGGCATTAGAAATTGCAATTAAGCTAGAAGCCTCACTGGTACAGGATACTCACATAGAAGTTCAATAGATACAAACCCAGTTAGAAAGATTACATATGGAGCTATAATATTTGAAGAAGGGAAAAGAAGTTTGGCCTGATATGCCCTCACATGTTTGGTGCTTAAAGTGTAAAGTGGAAGGTCACTATAAGCACCAGTGTCCTGTCTATCCTAATTATTTGGCTGCTATAGGTCCTAGCTGAAATAGAAACCTAGTTTTGGACCAAGTACATGATCGACTGTATGGATTAGTATTTTTTGAGTTGTAGGCCATCACCCAAATGATCAATATTATTTGTTACAGAAGCATGTGTAGGCGCAAAAGCAGTTATTTTTAACTTCTGCCAATCAGTAGGACAAGACAAAAGTAATTGTCACAACTATGATTTGATGATAGAGAAAATTGCAGCATACAGAATGCAAGTTGAAGGCCACCCGTAGGAAGATCATGGTTCACCAGTGGTTCACAGAGGATTTCAGGGTCAAGGACGTAGTCAAGGAGGTGGTGTTGGATGAGCTAGAAATCAGATTATATGTAATAACTGCAGTGAAGTGTCTACAATACTTATAGGAAGGGGTATATTGGAACAACTGATTGCACTCAGAAGATCTCCTTATTGCATGATTTCACCAACAAGTGCAAAAAGCCAGGGAAAATGAATGGCACAACTAACATATTAAGCATAAAACTTTCAAGAATGGAGACTTGGTTCTATTGTGCGATAGTAAGTTTGCAAGGTTCCTAAGTAAATTCAAAATGCATTGGTTAGGACCATACATAGTTTGGTTTATCTCAGATGGTGGCACAATTCAACTTGCAAAGCTAAATGGTTAACTCTTTCCTACACGAGAAAATGGGAGTAGGTTGAAACTCTATAAGGATGATTATGTCCCTAGGACTTCATAATGACTATATGAATAGAGAAAAGTCTTAGTGCTATAGGAAGTTGGAAGGATGCACAAGACTCTAAACTACGCTACCAAAGAAGGACTTCTTTGAGGAGGAAGTGTTGTGCAGTATTAAGGAGGATGGCACAGTTAGAGGAAGTACGATAGGCTACCACGCAGTGTGCAAAAAAACTTCAACCTTTGAAGAATGCATACAACAGTCTCAAAGAAAAGATTTAGGACATATAAGTTGAGTGACTCGGGATGAGTCACATGTTAGGGGCCTATTGGGTAGGGTCCCCCTAGGTCAAAATTGTGTCAAATTTTTGTAAAGAACCCACATTTTGAGGAGCGGAATGTGTTTAGCACAGTTTTTTAGGAATCATAGGGGCTTTAGGGTAGGTCAAAGCCCCTTATTTGGTAATAGGGCGGGATTAATTTGTATGTTCTGAGTTTCTCCTATGGTTTGCGGACCATGGTATTGTAAGGGAAAATATATATATAAAGGGTTATCTTAGTAAGTCAAAAGGATGAATTCAATTCGATGTTTTGATGTTTTTGGGTCTATAATTGTCTTTTTGCGTAAAAGTGAATGGAAGGGCTCCTACAACTATGTGTGTAGGCCCTGCAGTTATGTGTGGGTCTTACTGGGTAGGGTCCCCTTAGGTCAAAGTTTTGTCAAATTTTTGTAAAGAACCTACATTTTGAGGAGTGGAATGTGTTTGACGCAGTTTTTTGGGAGTCATAGGCAATTTAGGGTAGGCAAAAGCCCCTTATTTTGTAAAAGGATGGGTATTTTTTGAGTTCTGCCTATGATTTGCAGACCATGGTATTGTAAGGGAAAAATATATATAAATGGTTGTCTTAGTAATTCAAAGGGATTAATTCAATTGAATGTTTTGATGATTTTGGGTCTGTAATTGTCTTTCTATGTTAAATTGGAGGGGAAGGCTCCTGCAGCCGTGTGCATAGAGACCTTGATGAGTTTGCAGCTATGTGCATAGGGTAGAAATACCGTAATTATGAAGATATGAAGTTAATAAAGAAGATTTCGAAGGAAAATATGTGTACTTACCTTTTGTACTTTTCTTTATGCGATTATTGTTTTCTTTTGTGTTGCACAATAAAAGATAAGATCATAATTCATATTTGAATACAATTACAATTAATTAGAATTAGGATTCATTCATTTATGCATAGTAGATAGGATTTTAGATCTACAGATTAGTCTTTTTGCATGAATAGATCGGATTTTGTATAATATTAAGATCAAGTAGCACAATAATAGATATATTAGTAAGACAAAGTCAAGATCCACACTCCATATCCTTCTAGATGTAGAAACCTAGTTCCGACATCCCCCAATATCGCCTTGGGTGAGACTGTGGTCTATACGAGCAGATCGTTGTCGAAGGGGCTAGTGGTATAGGGTTTTGTTGTTTATCACAACTAACTTTGAACCTGGGTCTGAGCCCCTTAAGCCAACAAGGGTGCACTTCTTCATACCGAAGGAGTGTGCTCAAGGAGGGTGTACTTCTTCAGCCTAAAGGAGTCCATTCAAGACAAGAGAAAATATTTTTCAAATTGAAGTGCACCTTTTCATTAAGGGGAAATTTTCTTGCTTTTGTTAGCTTTTTTCTCTTTTCATGTGTGTGCATGGTGAAAAAGGCTAGTTTCTAAGTCAAGAATAGTTATGAGTTCACCTAATCAGGGGTTAGATAACACTAGTGCTTCTAATTTTTAGGTTATGACACTTATGAAATATTCACTTAGGAGGATGCGACACTTATAGAAATTAGAAGAATAACAAAAAAATAATGTGGCAACACTAAGGGGCTTTAAATGAGAGTTCACGTAGGCTCCAAAATCGACTTAGGAAAAAAAATTGGAGGGTTGTTGTCGTAAGAAAACAGATGGTTATAAGCTTTTGAACCCGAAAACTAAGATATTTTTGTATAGTCGAGATGTGATATTTAGAGAAATAAAAGATGTTTTCAAGAAAAATTTCAACCAAGGGAGAAAGAACTAGAGAAGATAGAGTTTGAATTGAAGGATGATGAATCAGAATCTACAAAATATCAAGAATCAAAGGAAGAAGAGCTAAATATGCTAGTATTGAGGACATTATTCAAGAAATAAATCAATTAGAAAGGTATACTCCATTTGATTTCCATTATAATTTTTCTTTGTTTATTATTGATGATGATACCATAATTGTGATTTATAATTTATCATGGATATTCTACTAGAAAAATTGTCACAATAGATGTGACAAAAATAGACTAAAATCTGAAATCCATACTATGAGGTTTAATTCTCATTAGAAATATGGATTTATTAATTACTATTTTTCTACTTATGCATGCAATAGATAAAATGAAAAAAATAGAGAATAGTGAAATAAAAGCACACACCAATCACCATAAACTCCAAGATCTGGTATGCAAAGTCCTTTTGGGAGAAAATCCAGCTAAAAGGTGAGGCTACTCTTCTCTATTTTGTCTGAATGGAAATTATGCAAATACAAAGGAGTAGGTAATCTCTATGGAGTAACCTGAGATTTGTGGCATGTGGGCTACTTAAGAACACAATACTCCTCTATTATGTTATCTCACTCTATCTACACTTATATACTTTTATCTACTATGGAAGAAAATGCAAACAATATAATCGAACCTATTTTCCTCCTAGTGGCCCAATTATAACATGGCCTAATAACCAACCAGTGGTTAAATTTGACCCATTTAACCCTAAACATGAGTTACAATTTGATCTTTATACAAATTATTCGTAGTCCCCATGTGGCTATCCCATTTTCCATATGTGATGGGGGATAATTTGGCATCCTCTTGAAATCATGGTTGTCAATCATAATAACTCAACTTTTAAAAAGCATAATATTTTCATCCAAAATCCCATTGACATAACTCTCTCACCATTGGAAAGGTATTCAAGTGCAAAATAGAGTTATGCCATGACATACTTAAGCAACAAAGTTTAAAGTCCAACAGACATCATTTCATTAGGGGATTTTTCAGGTCTAAAATGGGCCTCCTAAGAAAAATGTACAACCAAAATAAACTTTATAAGAACCAATGGGATTCAATATGATGATGTCAACCATGGGGGATGATTCACCATTTTTGGAGTAAAAAAGTAAAAAGATTAAAAAATAATAAAATAATAAAACTACTTTTTCAGCTCCTATTTTCAACTTATACCCCTAATTTTTTACTCTTATTTAGAGTGAGAGGACTCTTTTGATGAAAAATTTAATTCCTCATCCAAGGAGTATCCATGTTGCATACTTTCCATGGACCCTATTACACGAAAAATGAGAAATACATGAAAAAAATGTGATTACAATCACATTTTTCATGTATTTCTCATTTTTCGTGTAGTGGGATCCATCAAAAGTATGCAACATGGGTACTCTTTGGATCAGGAATAAAATTCTTCATCCGACGAGTGTTTTTGCTCTAAATTTGAGTAAAATCCATAGGGAGATAAGTTGAAAATATGAGTTGAAAAAATAGTTTTATTTTTATTTTTTTCCTCTAACATTTGATGATATAATCTAATCTTATTTTATTATTTCCACTATTATTTTATAATTTCCTTAGGAGGCCCATTTTAGACCTCAAAATTCCCCTAGTGAAGGCCTCAAACTAGCTCTAAAAGGTTTCATAATTTAATTCTCCAAACTAGGTCTCACCACTAAAACTACACCCGTAAGTTGATTCCTCCAATGTTTCCACTCTAAAAGAATCAACATGGATGAAAAAATATAAGTGAACCAATATGAATCAAATTGTTAGGTAGGCATTGGATTCAAAGTATGGAAAAATTTGGGAAAGCCCATGGTTGAAGAAATGACAACCTTGGACAAGAATGATGCTTTGTATCTAGTGGAGTTATTGGCTAGAAGAAATATGATTGGTAGAAAATGGGTGTTTAAAAATAAATTGAATGCAAAAATAAAAGAGGATAAATGCAAGCCTCTATTAGTAGCAATGGTTATTCCTAGGTAGAGGGAATTGACTTTGGTACAATTTTTTCTCTTGTTTCTAAGTTAACTTCTATTAGGTTTTTTTTTTACTTGTTATTGTTTCTTTTTATTTTGAAGTAAAATATATGGACATTAAGACAACATTCCTACATGGGGATATAGATGAATAAATCTACATAAGGCTTTGCAATGAAGAGAAAAAAAATAGTATGCAATAAAAAAGTCTTTCTGTGGGTTAAACCAATCACCAAGGAAGTGGTGTAAGAAATGTAATACTTATATTGGGACTTGGCTTCACAATGAGCAAAGTGGATCAATGTACACATTTAAAATTAGTTGGTGATCATCTTATTTATTTGGTCTTGTATGTGGATGATATATTGTTGGTTGGAAATGACAAAGAAAGCATTCAGGATGTGAAAACTCAATTGTCCTCTAAATTCGACATGAAGGATATTGGTGCTACAGATTTCATTTTGTGCATTGAAATTAAAAGAGATTAGACAAACAAACAAAACCTAGTTAAATTAAAGGAAATATGTTGAGACAATATTGTAAAGGTTTAATAAAAAAGAATGTAAACCAGTAAAGGTCCCTATTCCTAGGGATAAATATTTTGGAGCGAAAAGAAAAAAAAACTATTATTTTAATTATATTTTTGGTTTATATCCTTATAGGTTTACTGAAATTTCAAGTGTAGACACCCATTCGAAGTGAAATTAAATTCTAGATCCAATTGGTACTCACTCTGCATACATCTTTGTAGACACACATCGCAAAAAATTGAAAATACATGAAAAGTGTGTTGAACACACTTTTTTCATGTTTTTTCAATTTTTTCAATGTGGGTCTACTCATAAATATGCAGAGTGCATACTCTTTGGATGTGGAACTTAATTCAACATCCAATGGATGTATATACTTGAAATTTGAGAAACATATAAGGAGAAAAACTAAAAATACAATAAAAAGTAGTTTCTTTTATTATTTATTAAAAAATCATA
Source organism: Pinus taeda (assembly GCA_000404065.3). Taxonomy (NCBI): domain Eukaryota; kingdom Viridiplantae; phylum Streptophyta; class Pinopsida; order Pinales; family Pinaceae; genus Pinus; species Pinus taeda. Next base: position 36,433 of record APFE030424803.1, read on the forward strand.
AATCTTGTTTTATTATTTTAACTATTATTTTATTATTTTCCTTATGAGGCAAATTTTAGACCTCAAAACTACCCTAATGAGACATGGGAAGAGGAAGAGGATGTCTTGTTTTCCATATGCTAGTGCAGTTTCCAATTTGATGTACAAAATGGTATATACTAACCTAGGCTTTGTACACGTAGTGGGAGTTTTGAGTGGGTATATATCAAAACTAGGGAATGATAATTGGGAATTAGTAGAGAGAGTTTTTAGATATTTGCTTGGAACCACTAGTTATGGATTCTGCTACCAATGAGGGCCAAGATTGAGAAGAGTTTTAGACATACATGACCTTATTGATGTAGAATATGATGGATATTTGGATCATATTTGATCTATTAGTGGTTATGTATTTAACCTATGTGGAGGAGAAATTATTTGTATGAATAAGGGAAAATATGTAGTAGCACTCTCAACTGAAAAAGTTGAATACATGGAAACCACTCATGTGAACGAGGAAGTGGTTTGGATACAAAGATTTTATTTAGTTATTGGGTTGGTGCAACAAGTTGTAGGGATAGATTATGGCATTTAGAGTGCAATCTTCTTGGTGAATAACCGTGTTTATCATTCTAAGACAAATAATATTAATGTTCAGTATCACTTTATGAGAAATATGGTTGAATACAAGGAGGTGTTGCTACTAAAGGTGGATATTTTGAATAATGTTGCAGATTCATTAACAAAATATGTAAGCACTGAAAGTTCTCTTGTTGTGGAGAAGAATTGGCATTTTTTCCCTAGATTATTAATCATGTACTCCTATGACTCGTATGCAAAGAAAACAACAAGTGGGAGTATGTGTTATATTATTTGCATGACTAGCTCCATGTGCAATTTGTATGTGTAGAGAGTAGTGGGGGAGTCTCAGGGGGTGAATACATACCCCTGCCTATTGATTTTCTAAGTCCAAAATAGACTAGCACAATATTTATGAATTACTAATAATTACTTTTGATGTTGATCTTCTTTTAAAATATTCCAATATATCATTCAACAATTATACTTCAGAAATTAAACCATACAAGAACAACAAACCAATAGAGATCATAATGAACAAATAGAAGACAATATTTACCTTGGGAAAACCCACTAAGGGAAAAAACCATCAATCTTTTCAATAGAGCAATTATTTTGTTCAACAAGAGACACACTTAGACCTATGGTCTCCTGGGCTACCAACTTTACTTATCATCCCTAGGTTCGTACAAACATGGAGGTGACAGTGCTATATACATAAGTAAAAGTGAAGGTCTTGCCCAATGTCACTGTTCATCCGGCGAGAGACCCCAGGGGTTCCAAGCAGGACTTCTATAGAGTAAGAAGAAGCTTGATTCTTTGATGTAAGAAGAGCGAATCTATTATAAGAGAGCTACACTACTGCAGTAATGAAGAAAACAACATGTAATGCTAAATCACACCATATCCTAATTAACCATTTAAACAATTGTGTGAAGAACAATTGCTAAATCATCACTAACCTAATGTTGCTATCTAAGCTACAGAAGTAAAGAGAATCAAACCATACTAATGTGTAAGCAAGAAAACTAAACTAAATATGTTTTCACTTTTTTGGTTTTTTCAGGCAAAATCAAGTATGCAAATTAATTGTTCTTGTCGATGGGATAGGTGGACGAAAGGTCATTAAGGATGGATAAAAGGCTTATGGAGTGGTTGGATGGTCTGTAAGGGTCCTAGGAGGATTTTTGTGACTTCCTAGAGGTTCCCCATCAATTCAGCCTCAAAATAGGTCGTTTCAGGAAAACCTACAGGATGATCCTGTATGAATTATAGGAAACCTACAAGATACGACTAAGAGCTAATTGTGAGGTGTTTGAGATGTTGGGAAGCTTGGTAAAGGTGTATGATGAGTGGGATGATGTTATAAGGTCTAGGAACACTCAGGAGTCAATATCCAAGATCAAATATGGTTAGATTTGCTCAATGGATCTAGGGGGTTTTAATGAAAAATGACAAAAAAACTAGTGACGGTGATGGTGGAACAAGAGATGGCTAGGGTGGATGAAGTGGAAGGTGGCTGCTGATGATGAAGTTTGGGTCTCCTCTTGAAGTACCTGTTGTTCTTAAAACATGTGTGTTTTCCAAGAACTATGCAACAAGACACATTTTCATAAGCTAGAAAAGCATGAATCAATTGCCTATATTATGCATGAACAAAGTTCTGAAGGGAATGAAAGCATGAGTGAGATCTTATTGCATGTTAGAGAATTATATATTATGGAGCAATGGAATACATAAAATATTGCAGAAATATAAACACATAAAACAAGAGAGACACAGATATATGTGGTTCACCCTGTTATCACTTAGAACTAAAACTGATATATGTAACTTTTCATCCTAGCCCAATGACAAAGGTCAGTGCTATTCTATTTTTGTTTTAATTTTCTTCCCTTAGAGTCTGAATTTTTGAAGAGGTTTTTGAGTCAAGTTATTCTCAGCTTCCATTCGCCCCCCTCCATCCACCATTGTTTTATAGCCACATGTTATCTTGTGTCAGTCACTGAGCCTTTTTGTAATTTCTCAGCGCATATACACCATTAAAGTGTTTTCGCAGTGCAATCCCAATTAGGCAGTTTCGCAACGCATATACACCATTAAAGTGTTTTCGCAGCGCAATCCCAATTAGGCAGTTTCCCAGCACAATCCCGATTAGGCAGTTTCGCAGCGTATCATTCAAATTTAAAACTGTTAGTGTTGCGAAATCATGGATTCGTACATTTCGCAGTGAATCTTTCCCGAAATGTCGAGTCCGTTAGGTGAGTCATAGGCCATGTCTTCTCATGTTAGCTCATGTACCCCTCTTATCACATTTCACCACTCATTGCCACTATCACCACCACTAGATCTGTTGATACGCACGAATCATCATTTCCAAGAAAGACTACCGTGCATAAATCTTAATGATGGTTGTAAGTCTTGCATGAATGAAAAATATGCAAGATTACAACTTGAGAGATTTTAAACAACAAAATTTAAAATTCAACCACAAAGATAATCAAGCGAGGCCGAATTCAAATAGAAGCTAAATCACAATTCCAACCGGAGCTGGTAGTCATTGTTTGCTAAGATTTGGAAGAATCAATGGAGAAAAAGGAGCACAGATCTGACAAATTTCTAAGGACCGAGCCTGAAGGCTTAGATATAACGCTGAGAAATAAAGAGGTGGAGAAAGCATTCAAAAAGGCCGGGTGCTGGAAATTTTGCAAAAACTTACAAGGAGGACACGCACAGGTAACTAAATAATTTGCACTTAACTTCACAGGCTTGAATTCAAAAGTAGCCATGATAGAATTGCAGGTTTCGCCAGATGTGATATCTAATGTGACAGAGATCCCACGAGGACAAGAGAAATGGTTTAAAAATTTCAAGTTTGACACGAATCCTTGCAAGGAGTTCTTGAAGGATGAATTTGTAAATGAAGATTTAAGTAAGGAAGTGCCCAGGAGTTATGTCAAAGAATATTATGCTCATTTACTCACCTGCATACAGAAATATCTGACTTTTGAAGGAAGGTATAACAAGGTTTACTCTTACCATTTTAAACTCCTTTTGCATTTCACAGGGAAGGCCTCCATAGAATCACGTTTTTATCTTTTCCGTAGTTTGAGTAAGATGTGTGATAAGGTACAGCTGAGGAAAGAAGATTGTGAAACCTCTTTTTTTCATCATGGTTTGATCAAACTACTGGTTTTAGATGGTCTCCAAGAGGTAGACAGAGATTGGAATTCATTCATTTTTATGGCTGGCTTCAAAAGCCATACTGGTCTCACTCCTCTACCTGCACGAGATTTTACAATAGTTGAGCTCTAAACAAAAGCAAGAGCTAAAAGAGTTCCAAATTCACAAGCAAGGACACAAGTGAAGCCACTCATCATCCAAGATCAACCTCAGCAATCAACTAAGGGAAAAGCTCAGGGTAAAAAGATTGTACCTGAAACAAGCACATCTGAAGTAGTCTCAAGGATAAGAATAAGAAGCCAGATGAATAAGGAAAAAGGTAAAGCTATAGCAGTTGAAGAAAGTCTAGTGTCCAAGGGAAGTCTAAATGACTTATTACAGGCTATTGATTTTGAGCAGTCTCAACCAATTCAAATTGACTTGATACAGTCAGAACAAGAAAGCACCAAGAAAGCCAAGGCCTCAGAAAGGCTTAAATTTGATGAGCCAGCTAAAGAGTTTGTTTTAAAACCTAGAAGACCTATGACAAGGAGTTTCCAGCAAGTACAAGAAGCACTGCCAAGAACATAGGAAACATGGGAAGGGACACAACATTGGCAAAAGAAGAACACAGGCAAAACAGTCATTACATCTAAAGAAGACAATATAGCAGACCTGAAGAGCCAATTGGAATCAGCTAAGCATGAGATTGCCAAATTGAAGAAAGCTGCTAGAAGACATGCAGTCATACAAGCAAACTATTATAGAATTAAAACACTATGGGAAGAGAATGCAGCTGTAGAAATGGTTGATTGCAATAGACAATTTCACACCTGGACAGTACCAGCAACCAAAGAAGCCAAGTACATCAGAATGATCAATATGAAACTAAGAGCTGGTAATAAGGTTATGAAAAAACAAATTGAAGATCTGAAGGCACAGCTAAACCAGCTTAAAGGACCTGCTAAATGAGTTTACATTTCAAGTAAGATTTTGTTTAAAAAATTTTGATAAGTTTGCTTGATCTTATATTTCTGAAGAAATCTAAATCCCTATTCAGCCTTTGGAAAGTCTAAAGACGTTTTTGGCAATCAAAGTACTCGGTTAATAAAGGTCTCAGGTTAAAAACAAGTTTTTTAAAACAACTCAGCAGTTTCGTAGCGCGCTACGAAACTGCTGAAGGTGATGATTTCAACATAAATCAAGCAGTTTTGAAGTTGAAGTGGGAAAATTTTGAAGGACAGTTGTATACAACGAGAACACCTGAAGTTTCAATAGCCAATCAGACTAGCACAAGTGGAAATAAATGGTTTGAATCAAAAAGTGGCATTTTGTCCTATCATAAGAAAATTGAAGCATGCATCAGACAGCTTGAATGCGTTTTCCTTTTTGTTTTCAAAATAGTGGATGACACATCATCAAATCAGGTTTCATAACAATGGACAACACATCAAAACGTGGCCACCGTCATATTTTGAGGGACAACAATAAAAAAAACCGACTTATGAAGATTCGAAGACCATAAAGCCGAGAAGCAAGGACAGTCTCCTAATTTTTCTGAACAGTGAAGAAGATACAACATCCAAGGTCAACATGGAGCATTAAACACCCATCTCAGCCAAACTGAAAGAGAACAAGATGTCAAAGAAAGGAATCATCTCAATTAAAGCCATTATGCATGTAATATGGAGTTAGAGTCATAGTTGATTTAGATCTCTAGAAAACTCCAGTCAACACTATGTTGTATTTATTAAAGTAGTTAGAGTTTAAGAGTTGTTAGTAATAGAAGTAGTTTTCGAATTCCCCTCATGCTTGAGGAGGAATCTCGATCAGTTAGAATAAGAGCTCTATATATAGCTGAAACAACAATGTAATCAGGGTTGGAAATTTTATGAAAAAGCTTGTATTTGGCTTATGTAAGACTCAGTTTCAGTAATGTATGTTTTGGCTTTACTTCTCAGGATTCATGAGGGATTTTTTATGTTCAGAATATGTGATGTTTTCCTTTTCTTAATTCTTGCAGTGTTATGGATGTATAATCACTCAGAATTCACTGAATGTGCTCAGACTTCCTGTATACATTTATAAATTGTGTGGTCCTATATGAGTTTATGTTCTGAATGTTTAAATGTTGAATGCCCTGACTTCCATGTAAGGCTGAGTTCATTGTTATATTGAGGTGTAGTTGACTCCATAAGCCCAATGGATAATAGTTAAATTTGTTTCCACCATTTATATTTCTCAGAGTTGTTCTGTAAGAGTTAGCCATCTTATCTTTAATCAAAATCATTAATCCATTTAGAGAGAGCCCTCTCAGGTTGAGGAGGCTAAGCCTTAGCCTAAAGTAGGTTTGAAATAGTTACTTAGAGTCAACCTGGCTAGCAGCCTATCAGGATCTGATTTTGAGATAACATTTTGGTACGTCTTCCGGGAGTCTGAATATTATTCATTCCCGAAATCAAGAAGTTGAACTTCTGAAGGTAGCAAGAGCTCAGAAAGTTTTCGAGGCTGCATTCTACCTTGGTGACTCCATACAATCTTAAAGTTAAAAAAGGTGGCTTCGAAAGGAAGATATACAAGGAGTAATCCCGACCCAGATCCACCTACTCCTATGGATAATCCAAACACCATCTCAAGGAGCAGGCAAAGATTTCCTGATATACCAGGTACTTCATCTTTTTCGAAATCTTTGTTCCCTGAATTTTCTAGAAGTCCTGAAGACAAAATTGTAGATGATAAAATTCATGAGGTATTGTTGAGGTCTGAGAATGAAGAAGAACTTATTGGAATTATTTTAGATTTACAAAAAAGAGGCATTGATACTTCATCCTTAGTGTCACAAAAAGATAAGGAGGAGTTTTGGGAGGTTGTTACTTCAGAATTACTGTTAGAGGAAGAGGATTTGAACCAACTCAAAGAGCTTGATCCTTTTGAAGTTTTGCTCAAATCCAAAACTGGTTTACCACTCCCAAATTGGAGTTCCTTTGTGAGTGGGTTGCAAAGTCCAAATAGTCCTTTTCGCACTAATACTTTATCTTCTGCTTCTGCTAGTCCCAATAGTCCTCAGACATTATTTCACACTAGCTCTGGTCCCACCGATCATACAATACCTGTTATCACTGCTCCTCCATTCGATATGGCTATACCTGCTAGGTATGCTCCACTAGCTCTCCCTACTGTTTTACATGATCTTCCTAGCAAATATGCTGCCAGAATTCCAACATGGGGAGGAGATGAAAATATTACAGCAGAGGAACATGTGGATAGGTTCAATGATTTTGTTGACAGGGAAGAAGTTGATGATGAAGATGTAAAACTAAGGTTGTTTGCTCAAACTTTCATTGGAGAAGTCAGAAAATGGTTTAAATCCCTTAGAGCCGTAAGTATTCATAGTTCGGTAGAATTTGAAGAAAACTTTCTAAGGAAATGGGGAAACAGAACCAACCCTGTCCAAGCCCTTACTAAATACAATAATCTTAGAAGAGATCTAGAGGAAACTGTCCAAAACTTCTCTAAGAGGTTTAATAAAATATACAATTCTATTCCAGCTCATTTGAAACCTCCTGGAGCTTTGGCACAGTTGAGATATGCTGAATCATTTGATTCATATTTCTCTCTCTTACTCAGAGAAAGGGATTCTACCTCTCTTGCTGACATGCAAAATGATGCAATTAAGGTGGAGGTGAATATGATTGCTGCTAAGAAATCAAAAATGGCAAAAGCTAAGCTGAAGGAAGAAGAGAAACCTTCTACCTCTGCTCCAGAAGACAAATTTGAAACAATGATAAAAACCATGGAGAAATTGATGGACCGACTAGCTCTTGGGAATGCTTCTGCTTCCCCAGCATAGCAGGAACCTCAATTTAGGAACCCTCAGTTCAGAAGACCTCAGAATCAGCAAAGGCCAAGAGAGAATAGAAATCAGCAGTCAGATCCTCTAGTGAGACCTCCTTTCCAACAAAATTTGGTAGATGAAGAAGATGAGCCTGAAGTTCCTGAGGAATCAATCCATTGTTTTGATGAAGAAATGTCAGGGATTTTCTTGACTAAGGAGGAACATGATGAGTCCAGTATGATTAAATCAGGAGAAGATCCTTCAGACTTTTTTAAAGGCTATTAGCATGCTATCTTTGAGATGCAAAAGCAATACAATCTTAGGAATAGAAATGTTCCTATTACAACAAACAAAGCACATCCCAAGAGGGATACTTCAAGGACAGTTGAAGATAAAAAGGAAAACTCAAAGGTGGTTGAAGGTAAGGATGATTCTCCTCTTGTCAAAAAGGATATTCAAATTATTTCTCCTCCTAAATAAATTGACAAGACTGCTTCTGTTTTTAATCTTGAGAACGAGATTGCAAAAATTAAGATATCAGTCCCTTTTAATGAAATTCTCAAGGTAGACAAATACATAAGCAAAATTGTTGAAATGCTTAATTCACAACCAGGAGTGGCTGACATCCTAAATGTACAAGAAGATAATCCTGTTATATGTTTGGGACCAAGACTTGAAGATGAACAGAACGAAGAGTTTCCTCCTTTCTACATAAGCATTGGCATTCATGATATGACTCTACATAATGCTATGTTAGACTCGGGGGCATCACATAATCTCATGCCTAAAGTAATCATGGAAAGACTGGGGTTAGAGGTAACTAGGCCATATAAGGATTTATTTTCCTTTGATTCAAAAAGAGTCCAATGCATTGGTTTGATAAAGGATGTTGTTGTGGGGCTCACACAAATTCCAGCAAAAACAATTGTTATGGACATTGTTGTTGCAGACATTCCACCAAAGTTTGGGATGCTTCTTTCAAGGTCATGGGCAGCAAAAATCAAGGGCACAATGCAAATGGATCTTACATATGCTACCATCCCAGTGTTTGGTGAACAAAGAAGGTTGTATCGCGAGACAAGGATGGCCTACATGGTCAGCAACAAAGACAAGCCTCAGAATTTTCCTATTTATTCATTTGATACTGGTCTTGGATCAGCTATCCTCTTCAATGAATCAGTTGGAAGAGAATCACAAGATGAACTTGTGGAAAATCAGTGTCAAGAAGGGCAGCAAGGAGATGAAAGAGACATCATGGGCTGCTGGTCATTATACTTTGATGGATCAACAGGAAAAGAAGGGGCAGGAGCTAGGATTTGGATCACTAGCCCAACTGAAGAAAGTAAGTTTCTCTGATACAAATTAAACTTTGATTGTACCAATAATATGGCTGAGTAGTACGAATCTATGATTTTAGGTTTGGAAGCCTTGATAAAATTGAAAGCTAAAAACATTGCTGTTTGTGGAGATTCTGAATTAGTAATTAAACAATTGGAAGGTGCATATCAAACTAAAGATACAAGGATGAGTGCATACAGAAACTTAGTATTGGAGATGTTGGAAAAATTTCAATCCTATTCTTTTAGCATCAAAACTAGAGATCAAAACTCTATTGCAGATTCTCTTGCTGTTTCTGCCAGTCTTTTTATCATTCCTACGCACTCTTCTGAAAATTATGAAGTGGAGGTTCACCATAGACCAGTCATACCAGATAATATTACAAATTGGCAAGTTTTTGAGGATGATCAACATGTAAGGAACTTCATTGAATTAAAAGAAGAATTTGAACATAATTAGATATATCAGCAGAATATGTTAATTGAGTCAAAGGAAAGTTCTGAAGTCTTACAATTACAAAACAACTTAATTCCTAAGGGCCTCATCCCCCTTGAGAAATTATTTGATCAGAATGATGTGTTCAAAGCACCAAGACTACAAGCTAATGAAGAAGAAGTAGAAAGCTGCAATTTAGGAGACTCAGTTGTGCCTAAGATAGTCAAGATTTCAAAATTCCTTTTAGCTGATATGAAGACTAAATATGTTGAGATGATGAAAAGATTCATTGATGTTTTTGCATGGAGTTATGCTGACTTGAAACAATATGACTCTTCAATTATACAGCATACCATTCCTATTAAGCAGAATGAAAAGCCTTTTAAGCAGAAGTTAAGAAGGATTAATCCTCTTCTAATGCCATTGATTGAAAAAGAAGTGAAAAAGCTCTTCGATGCTAAGATTATTGTTCCAATCAGATTCTCAAATTGGCTTGCTAATTTGGTACCAATCAGAAAAAATAATGGAGAGATCAGAATTTGTATAGACTTCAGAAACTTAAACAAAGCTTCATTGAAAGATAATTACCCCCTCCCCAAAATGGATTTCATTCTGCAAAACATTGTTGGTTCACAAAGGATGTCTATGCTTGATGGTTTCTCAGGGTACAATCAGATTCTTGTTCACCCAGATGATCGGGAGAAAACGGCTTTCACCACACCATGGGGAACATTCATGTATGCAAAGATGCCATTTGGCCTCATGAACGCGGGAGCCACTTTCTAGAGAGCAATGGATATTGCTTTTGCTGAAGAAAAGGACAAATCAGTGGTGGTTTATCTTGATGACATCACAGTTTTTTCAAAAAGGGAAGAAGACCACTTAAAGCACCTTGAAAGGATCCTACTGAAGTGTAGGAGGTTTGGTATTTCTCTAAACCCAACCAAAAGTATTTTTGCTTTAACTTCTGGCAAACTGCTTGGTCATATCATTTCTGAAGAAGGAATTAGGATTGATCCTAATAGAGTTAGTGCAATTCAAAAATTAGATCTACCAAGGAGTAAGAAGGAGATTCAATCCTTTCTTGGGAAAGTTAACTTTGTTAGAAGATTCATTCCTAACTTTGCTGAAGTTGTCAAGAACATAACAAAGATGTTAAAAAAAGGAGCAGATTTTAAATGGACAGTTGAAGCAAAGAAATCATTTGAAGAGATCAAGAAGGCACTCACTCAAGCACCAGTACTTATCAGCCCATATTTTACCAAGGAGTTCCTTATCTTCACATTCGCTTCTAAAGACACAATTGCTGGAGTTTTACTGCAAAAAGAAAGTCAAGGTACTGAACAACCCATTTCTTTCTTTAGCAAGACTTTAGCAAATGTTGAATTGAAATATAACATCTTATAGAAACAAGTCTATGCATTGGTGAAATCAGTTAAGGATTTCAGAATCTATGTTTTGCACTCTCACATTGTTGCCTACGTTCCAAATGCTGTTATAAAAGATATTCTTACACAAGCTGATCCAGATGGAAAAAGGGGAAAGTGGATAGCAAAACTGTTGGAGTATGACATTGAGATCAAACCCACAAAGTTGGTAAAGGGTCAAGGCCTAGCTAAATTGTTGACTCGGTCAAATTTGGACTATATGGATATTAATTTAAGCACAGAGATCTCAGAAATTTCTGAAAATGAAGAAGAATTAGTCCAAATAAATGAGAAATTCTTGATCTCAGAATGGTACAGGGATATAGCATTTGTTTTGCAGCATAATAGAGCTCTTGAGAATCTTTCAAAATCCAAAGCTCGGTTTACCAAATTGAAATCTCTCAGATATTTTGTGTATGACCAAAATTTGTTTTGGAAATATGCAGGAGGAATATTATTAAATTGCCTCATT